>VZRZ01006126.1:0-11503 GCA_013398175.1 Climacteris rufus
CCGCGCGGAAATCCGCTCGCCCCCGCCTCCGCCGCGGCCCGCCCGGGGCGCCACGAGCGCGTTCGTTTCATTGAAAATAAATAAATAACAACCATTAACCCCCCGCAGGAGGCAGGGCCGGGTCGCGCCGCGCGAACCCAGAGCGAAATGCCCTGGGCAGGGGGGCTCCCGCTGCAGCCCCTCCCCGGCCGGAGCCCCGGGCGGATTGAACCCCCCGGGGGGCTCGGGGCTCCGGGCCGGGGCAGCACCTCTGCTGCAGCTCCGGTCCGGCACACACGGAATTACCTAACGAGACCTAATTGGTGTATTGGTTATACCCCCAATTAACGCTTACGCCGCTAAATTCGCCGTAGTGGAGAGGCAGCCAGATGGGAGCAGTAGAAAGAGGGGGTTTTTTTTAATATAAGCAAATTAGATCTCGGTAGGCAAATATTAGGGGCCCCTCGTTTTACTGCCTTTAGGCACGAATAAAATTAAGTTAGGAGCTGAGAGAGAATAGTAATCAGTAAATATCTTCTAATGTATTTGTCATAAGCATAATTGCTTTTTCTCCTAAGCATAATTTGCTCTCACATACATGATTTCATGCAATTCTCCAGAACTGAGGGACAAAATGAGAATAATTTCCCTTTAAGGCACTCTGAAGTGAGCTGGGTTCAGTGGAGACACTAAATGGGTTTTTTAGCCAGTGGAATTCTTGCTAAACTACCTGATCTGGAAAATACGAACTTTCTTTAAATGTACCATCTGGCCTCAAAAAAGCAGAAATAAAAGGAAAAAGGGGAAACCTGAAAAACCTTTGTGTTTATTTCATTATTTTCACTGATCACTGAGGGCAGGGACTTAAAAGCTGCTCGTAGGGAGCCTCCTCCCCGGTGCTGTGATCTCGCACTTCCCCTGGGGGACATCGGAGCCACCAGGGCCCCGCAGCGGGGAGGGGAGGGCAGGGCTGGGGCGGCTCTGTGCGGATCCCTCTCAGGACCAGCCTTCCACAGAGTTCCCCAGGTGCAAGGTGTGTTCTGGTGCCTTTTTTCCTCCCTGGAACGGAGTCACCAGCACTGCTCAGCTTTGTGTTCTGGGAGCTGCTCAAATAGAGTTTGGGGCTGGAAGGTTTGGCTCCCTTAGCTTTCCTGCTTGTGTTTTTGTAAGTGCTCTCCCATTTTAGTCTCTCCGATTTGGGGCTAAGTTGTATCAGGAGGAAGCAAATGGAACTTTTGCTGGTGGTTATTGTATCCTGCACTTACAGCAGGAGCTGGGAAATGTGCTAATCCATGCAAATATCAGTGGCGTTAGTAGGAGTTTTAGTATGTAGGAGGAGGTTTAAGAAACAAATTTTTCTCTCTTCTACCAGAAATGGATGAATATAAAAGTGTAATAAGAGAAACAATTAATTCTGTAGTTTGCAGCAGAAAATGGTGCACTCTAGTTGGATTTAATGTTAACCTTAGGGGAGGCTCCCACAGAGACACTTGTGTTTGAGTGGAAATGTTTCCCTAAACCCATTGAAAATCATTCCTAAATGAAGATGTGGAGATTTTGCCTGCCTGTGTGGTGTAGAAGGTGAGATTCTGCAGGAGATTTGTTTAAATCCACCAAGCAGGAGCTGTTTGGGCTGAGTTCCCCATCAGGGATTTCTGTGGGATCTGGAAACTCGGGTGCCAGTGCTTGTGGAAAGATCCCCAAACCAGGGCCAGCCCTGCCTGGCAGACTTGGGGGGATCCTGCTCTTTGTGAGAGTGTTCTGGATTCCTAAAGGGAGGTGTTTTCTGCCTGTCTTTGATAAAGGAGATGGGGTTTGGTGCACTTTGGGTGCTCTATCACTCCCCTCCAGTGCCAGGGATGAATCTGTAGTAAATCCAGGAGCAAATGGGTGATGTGAAAGTTCTGAGGGCTGATAAACAAGAGATAAGGTGTCAGTATGTTAATTGCACAGAAGTTTCAGAACACGCTGTTCTAGCCCTCAACTCTGCATTTATTTAAAGGAAAATCAGTCGTGGAAATAATATTGTTCTATTTTAGGGCTGGAATCTAAGAGAAATATTTTAATGTTTTAGAGGGACAACTTTGCTTTGCTGTGTGGAGTTTGAGAGGTGTTGTGCAGTCACTCTGTGTCTCAGGGCAGCCTCCCATGCCGTGTGCTGCTCCTGCAGATCCATCATTAGTGGTTCCCAGGGGGATGAGCAGTGGGCTGATGGTGCCACTCCGTGTGCCTGCCTGTGCAGCTGGGCTGCCCCGAGCCTGCCACCTTAACTGGGACTCACTGGGATGGCCAGGTTGGGGCTCACAGCGTGTCTGGTTTGCTCCTGGGCTCAGGGAAATCTGAGGGGTGAGCACTGAGTGAGGAGTAAGGAAGTAATCCAGAACAGATGGAGGGCCAGCCCAAGTGATTGAAAGGGCTCTTTGGTTTTCTTGCTGAAATTAGATAACTGTGACCTTTTTGCTCTTTTAAAGAACCACTGTTTTTTTTCTAACAGCAGTGCTTTGTGAAATAAGTTTTGTTACCTACAGATTCTGAATTGTGGATAAAATCTGTGTTCAGTTCCATCAGCCCTGTGGTTTGTGTTTGCCTTCGGTACCTGCTGAAAGCCTTGTGTTCTTCATTTTCCCAGGAAGCTTCCCTGAACCATAATTTACTTTTACCAGCAGCTCTCAAAGTAGAGAGGGAATGGCAGCTCAATTGTATTAAGGTGGCTGTAACAGAATACATCAGTTTGGCAAATAGTTTGGAGTTTTTTTATACAGGTTAAGAAGTTATTCATCTATGGGGTGAACTGTGTGCAGCAGAAGATGTGGATACCATAACAAAATAAATGTGTTGCTCCCAGGCTCCTGTACCCACCAGACACCTACAGGACATGGCTCCAGAGCAGGAATCCAGCTGTGTGTCAATTCTCCCACTCACTGAGCTTATCTGTGTTTCACTGTGGCCTTGTTTCCCAAGCTGCTCTCCCAACACAGGTCCCATGCTGGCAGTTTAAATTCAGCATAACTCTGCTCTGTGGCAGGAGCCTGAAAGGTTTAGGGGAAGGCCATGCCTAGGAATAAAATGGGCAAGCACTTGTTCACACAGTTATCATTTGTATCTTCAAGTGATATATATGGAAATAGTCCTGCTAAAACACACTGCCTTCAGTGTCTAGAATGCCTCTCTCTGGCTCTCATAAAAGTGCCCAGTGTTTAAGTACCTCGATAAATAATAAATGAAGAACTATAATTGAATATCTCGCCAAAAATCTTTCCATTTCTCATGGCAGGACTTTGATGTGAGGTGAAGGTGTTCAAATTCAGAGGTAGCAGTCAGAGAAGGAAGTGTTTGACACAGGCCTGCCTGGCCTGCAGCAGCTCCCCTGTAAATCACTCCAGTGCTACCTGGAGTTCCTTGGCTTACTGCAACTGGAGCTGGTTGTGCCCCCAAACTATTTGAAGCTTTACAATGCAAAATAAATCCAGCACTCTGTTTGGAAGCTGAAATACAGCTGCTGTGTATGTATCTCAGTAGGGCCATCATGGTCTGGCCTTTTTCTTCCCTGTCTCAGTCATGGCAAGCCAAGCAGCCAGTTGGATTTGTGGGATTTTTTTCCCACATATTCTTAGAGGAATCCTGCAAAGAGTTGACTTCTGCAGCGACAGAGATACAGGCAGTGATCAGGCAGCTGAGACAAAGGAGGTACTGTTCTGGCTGAAATGTGACTGGTCCTTCCTTGAAGCCTGGGAGTAGATGGAGTGTTAGTAAGGCCTTTGTAAACCTGTGTGTAACCTGGATGTGCTTTCTTCAGCAGGACAGCAGTCTGTCTGCTCTTAATCTTCAGTAGCTGAATGAGCAGGGTTGAGAGCCGCTTGTCGGACAGCATAGCGTGCAGGGTTTCATGCATGGGGAAAAGGCAGGGTTTGGAGCAGACAGCTGCAGAGGGGGTGGAGGGAGGGGTGTGAGGAGGGCACAGCCTTAGGGTGAGCCTCGGGGCAGGGGATGTAAGGTCTGTGCTGCTGCCAGGCTCTCAGAGTGACAGGCCCGTGTCAGAGAGCGCCTCGTGAAGGAAGGATGCAAGTCTGAAGAGAAAAGATTGCTGTGACTTTGGCAGCCGTGCAGAAAATGGGAAGGAAAAGCTTAAGAACATGAATTAGAGCAAGGAACTGCACTGAGAGCCAGCAGAGTGGGGATGAACTGAGGGAAGTGGACAAAGCAGTGTGGAAAGCTGTATCTTTTGGGAAGGGTTAGATGGAGCAATGGTCTGGCCGGGGAAATGGGATGGCACAGGGAAGAAGGAGGCTGCAAAGATGCAGAAGTGTATAAAGGAAAATGTTATCTGTGGTTTGAGATGAGGGTGGCCATTAGTTTATTCAGGTGAAGGAAAGCTGCAGATGTGCCAGGTGTAGAGGAAATTCTGAAACTAAATTGCCGTTGGTCCTTAGTAAAAGGAAGTTACCGATTCTTGGGGAGATTTAGCCCTGGTGTTTCACCAAGGGCTTTTTAGATCTTATTCGAGATTCAGACAATTTTGACTTCACTACAGTTACAAATTGTAACATGGCTAAATTTTCCAACCTCTGCCCGGTGCTGAGCAAGCGAGGTGCAGCAGGGGAAGTTTCCTTGCAGCCTGGAACGCGCGCAGGGCTCCTCTGTGTGAGCAGCACCGGGGCAGCTTTTGGCACCCAGGAGCTCTGCCTTGGGACCGGGAGCTCCTGCACTGAATCCCTGTGTGGGGGTCGGTGAGGAGTGAGATCCCAGCCCTGCAGGCTCTGTGTGTGTGTGTGTGTGGTGTGTGTGTGGTGTGTGTGTGTGTGTGTGTGTGTGTGTGTGGGGTGTGTGTGTNGTGTGTGTGTGTGTGTGTGGTGTGTGTGGTGTGTGTGTGTGTGTGGTGTGTGTGTGTGTGTGTGTGTGTGCAGCTGCCCCTCCGAAGCGCTCTGGGGCTGCTGCTGCACAAGGCCCGTCAGACGGTGCCGGCTGCGTCCCTCGGGATACCGAGCTGTGAGCACTGCTAAAGATGGGGTCACCGAGGAGCTCGTGAGCAGTGTCTGGGCAAACAGCCTGCCTTGTTACGAGCTGTGCCCCCAGAGAGCCCGGGGCACGTTCTGTGCAGGGTGCCCGTGCCCCTTGGTGCCACGCGTTTCCCGAAGCGCTCCGCCTGCTCAGCCAGCTCGCCGGGCGTCCCCACGCGCCGGCTCCGTTTGGGGCAGCGGGGAGGCCGCTGCTGCTGTGGCCTTGCTGCTGCTGGCCCTGCTCAGTGCTCGTGGCTCTGCCGTGAAATGGATGGTGCAGCACATGTGCCCCTGCCACAAGAGAGAACAAGAGACTGTGGGTATGACAGGGCTGCTCCCTGACAAGGACTCTTTTTAATTGCAAGGTAGAAAATGAATTGAAAATAGAATAGAAAATGAATGAAATGAGAATATTTAATGAGTTGTCTAAATGAATGCTGATGGGTAACAGTTCTTTCCTTCCAGCTTTTTTCTTGGGCGACGTCTTCTTTATCTGAATGCCACTGTTTGCGTTGTTACATAATCTGATTTCGTGGTTTGATTTTTATGGCATCATTATTCACAGAAAATCCACTTTTTCTGGAAAAATCCCTTCCTTCCCCAGTTTATTGATGTATTTATGAGCTCAGTGTGTGACATCTGACAGCCTACTCCGTTTTCCTGTACCATTTCCACACCTTTCCCAATATGAGTAATGCATGACCGACAGCAGATAATGCACAGTAACGCAATGCCATTGGTGTTTTAACAACAAAAAGCACTGACTCTTTCTGAAAACTTAATTTGCTTCTCATGCAGGCTAAATTAACAACGGGAACATTTGAAGGCATGTTGTTCTTTGGTGCTTTGTTAATCCACATCCCTGCAGGATTTGCATCCTTGTACTTCTACCCCAGGAAATTAACAGTTTTATTTGGGATCAAAGGGTAGTTCAGCATCTCAGGCCTGTTTCTAGGATGAATACAGATGGAAATTAGTAAGATGTAGGTAGGGACCTACTTGCTGGGGATAGGCAGTCGTTTGCTTTCTGGGAAAAATGGCAAAAAAAGCTTTCTGGGTCAACTTGTAGCTGTGGCAACACTAGAAAATTTTGGTTTACTCATTGACTTGAAAGAGAATATCTCTATATTCAGTGTTACAGGTTGTGGGGCTGTGCTCTGACTTTCAGTCTGTTGAGGACTCTTTGAATGTGGAGTTCTGGTACAAAAGTTGTGACAATGTGCACTGTTTGCCTTTTTGAGAGGTGTGAGGTTGTATTTCAGCGTGGTTTGCACAATGGAACTGTTTTCAAATCTTCCAGCCTTTGCAGTGAATACAGTTTCCAGTTTTTAGACAAAAATGCTTAAAGCTCTTTGAAAATCTGTACTCAGAATTTGCAAAATGTAGTAAGTTACAGCTCGGACTTGACAGAGAGTCTTGTAAGGAGTTCTCTTAGGGCAGGGGGGGATGGCCAGGGAAACTTGTTATTTGGGCTGTCTCCAGCACACCAGTCTTCCTTGAGACAAGAATCAGAGCTGTGCTGTGACACTTGCAAACAGTTTGGAGGTTTGCCTTCATGGAGAAGTGCCTCTCCTCCCAGCACCCTGCTGGCTCTGCAGTGACTTAGCAAATCGGTGCATTTATATAATTTGATAGCCGGCTTCTTGCTGAGCTGTATTGTACTCTTACAATTCTGAGTCATATGCCTTGACATCTTAGCACTTTCCTTGGCAGCCTTGAAAATCATGTGTTGGACATGGTACTGGCCCTACAGCGCTGCTGTGTCCTTGAAATGCTGCCCTGTAATTGCCCGGCTTTGCCAGAGGTGGGAAAGCCCCAGGAGGAAGCTGCTCCTTTCTTTGGGAAGCTGTGGGCAGTCGGGACAGCCCTGTTCTCAGGGGGCAGTTGCCTGGCAGGGCTGGGGACAGTGGCAGCTCCTCCCACCCTTCCCTGAGCTGCTGGAGGGGGCACAGCAGTGCAGGCTGAGGTTCAGCTCTCCAGAGGAGAGGGTGAGAGGTGGCAGTGCTGTGTTCATCCCTGGTTGTTGCAGCATTTTGTTCTCTGTGCTGGTAGGGGAAGTTCTGTAGGCCGTGGCCCAAACTCTCTGAAGCTCTGGGTGGAGGTTGCAGGGTTTGGTCTCTGTAGGACGGGCGTTCTGCTGCACCTGCAGTGTGAGGTTTCTGCAGACCCCATCTCTCTGAGGTGTCACTGTTCAGCTGCTTTCAGTGAGTCACTCACACTCTCACTGTGCTGCTGACAGGGCTGGCTGGAGGCCTTTTCTCTCCTTGCTTAGCAAGAGGTGACTGTTTGTTGTCTCAGGAGTAGTGTACTATGGCTTGCTCTCTTCTGTAGCAGTGTTTACCAGAGACACAGCAGTACTGAAAACGTACTGAATTCAGTGCTGTTGTTCAGGGGTGTGTTGACAACTCCATCTGTGTACTGCAGATGTGTAAGGCCAGTGAGGTCATTCTGAGCCTGGAAACAGGGAAACAGTCAGTGCAATAAGATGCTTTAGAGCATGTTTATGGCAGAGGAGGAGAACTGCACTGAGCTGTTGTGCACACCTGTGTTCCTGGAGCAGGCCTGCAAGGTGTGAGCTGCTGGTTGAAGCTTTAGGACTTGCTTTGTTATTTGCATTGTAGCTTCTTCTCATCTTCCTTAATCTTTGCAAGGTGAGCTGTAGCCCCACAGCACTTGTTTGGGTGATCCAGGGTAGGGGAAAGAGCAATTTCTTGTCTGTAAATGCGTTTCTCTGTCTTAGATCCACCAATCCGACGACCCCACTAACGTAGTCGGTCCCGGGCTGGGCAGGTGCCTGGGCTGCCTTGTCTCTAACAGCATTAGCAGTAATTGGGATTTCGTTCAAGAAAGAAGTAGATACACCAAGCTGAAGATGATTGGCTGCTCTCTTTTAACAGACAAGTCTGAGAAGGAAAACCCATTCGAATCCCCTTTCATTCTGGATTGGTGGATCTGAAGCCCAGAAACAAAGTTTCAGGTAAGAAGTCACCCTGTACTATATCTTGCTGCTTCTGCTTAGATGAGTTTGTCCGCACATTCAGTCTCTTGCTTTAACTGCTTCATGTCCCCAGAGTGTTAGGACACAGAGTTAGCTGCTGGGCTTACAGTCAGACAGGGCTTGTCCAGGAAATCCATGTGCAGTGCTGCAGGGAATTGCCAGTCTGCTGTGAAACACAGACCTAGGAACACGAGGTGAACGCTGTGTGTGCAGAGCAGGGGCACGGAGCCGTTGGCTGCCACATCCTGTTCTGGAAGGGAAGAGGCAGGGACTGTGTTGGGCTTCTCGTGGAGTTCAGGGAGGGTACAGCCATCTGCTCTGAGTTCTGTCTCTGGCCTCTGATGGCTGCGCCAGAAATGGAAAGATCTACTCTATGGAAAGATCTGCTAGTAAAAATTCCTGTAGCTTTTTCTGCTGAAATGCCCTTCAAAATTGTTTTGTGGGCAGCACTTGGAGTCGGTGTCCTAAACCCTTCATGAGAGGTCAGGGTGAAGATCTGTCCCCAGCTGTTTTGGGAGATGCTGAGGCAGGTGTAGGGCAGGGCTGCCAGGAGAAGCCTCACAGTGACAGTGGGTTTGTTTCAGAGCAGGGGAGAGTGGTTGTGCATTGACACATTCTTCTGAGATTGTGGGATGCCTGTGAAAGGCTACAGCAGCTCATCTTGGAGATGGGTCTGGAAGGTCTTTGTGTGCCTCAGGAAGGAAACCTGTCTGGTAGGAAAACAAAGTTGTGTGAGTTCAGTGTCACATCTGGTGTGAATGGGAGAGCTGCACCTCTCAGTGCCCAGCTTTAATGTAAGTTGGTGCTTTGATGGCATTGCCAACTTATTCTAAAGTCACTGCAGAGCAGTGTGCCTGAATTCCTCTGGGCAGGAATAGCAGTAGTGCAGAGCCACCCGTGTGTTCTCCTTTGTAGGCAGTTATCACAGTGAATGGTGAGGCCTCAACATTTAACCTCCTGCAGCAGAAACTCCTGTAGGTGCTGTTGATCTCATATATTTAGTTCTGCATTTGTTTTGCTGGTGTGGTATTTTATGCCAAAGTTATATTTGAATTTAATTAATAAGTACCTGCATTATGGATTATTTGTGCACAGGGTGCTGTTGTTTCCTGGTTTGATTTTTTGAGTAGCTGAATTTTATTTGGTTAGGGTGGAGAGGTCTTGGGCATGCTGTTTTAGTATAATTCCTTAAAATAAACTTGAGGGAGAGTCTAGGCAAATACTTACTCACCTCAGACTGACACATTTCTTGCAGTCTCATCTAGTATATCAAATTGAATTTGTTCCACACACCCATCAGACTCAGTTTTCAGTTAAAACTGTAAAATAACATCTTTCTGTGGAATATTTGCTGTTCAGGGTGTGCCTTTTTCTAAAATGAGAGACAGGGAGGCAGAAGTGAACTTGGCATCTTTAATGATGAAAACTGAAAAGAGGAAATAATTTAAAATACACCAAGCAGGGGAAAAAAAGAGGAAGCATAAGTGTGTACTCCTGCTGATCAAGATCCTCAATGTTATTTAATATAGCTTAACTTTTGGAAACATGAACCAGCCCTGCGAAAGCAGCAGTAGAGCAGAGCAGGTGGAGGCTTTGTTCTTGCCTGTGTTTTGAATCTTACATTTCAGAAAGTGCAGTGTGAGGCAGCTTCCAGAGCTGTGTCAATATTCCTGTGCAGCCTCCGGTGTGCAGCCCCCCCGGCACTGCAGGGCGTTGTTCCCTGGGGGCCCAGGCTGCACAGGCATTGGAACTTGTGAGTGTGTGTACCCTGTCCTAGAACTCATCGTTGGTTCTGTTAGGCCTCACCCTGAAAAGCTTCACACAGAAGGGTCTGCAGCAGCCTTTAACACGTAAGACGAGTTTCAGCCACGCTTTTCTACGTGTTCAGCTCCATCCAGGCTTCTCCCATGTGATTGGCAGTGCTGGGTCTGTGTTCCCCAGTGAGGATTTGCTCTGAACTGCTGGCTGGAGATGTCTGTAGCCCCTGTTCCTGCTGCAGGAGAGCAGAAGAAAGTATTGTGCTTTAGAAATAGCCTTTTTAATGTATCAGAGGGGATGTTAGTGCAGAAAGGAATATCACACTTCTGGAGTTTTGGAACTGTGGGAGTTGGGGTGTGTGTACATGAAAGAAGCAAGGGCTCGTCTAAATCCTGTGTGTTTTGGAAACTTTAGATTATTTCAGTTAATGTTCAGAGTGACTTATGCAAACGTATTGGATTTTCTTCCCAGTCCTTTGTATCTTCTTGAAAAAGAGCTGCTGCATCTCACGAGTCTTACGCTGATGAATAAATTATAATGGAGTAAGATGGTTATTCTATTCAAAGCAAGCATTTAATCTTCTCTCCACTGAACCCATATTCCTTTTGTAGCATTGATTCCGTGTAGCAAAGGCAGCCTTTGATCTTCAGGAGCAGAGTGGGACAGCGTTATCCATCACCCTCCCGGGCACTCAGGGCCCTGTCTAGAGGATCGTTGTGGTAATGAGGAGCATTCCTCTCATCAATTCTTTTCCCTTGTCTTGCTTTCAATTTCCTGATTCCTCACTTAGTGTTTTTCCCCAAATGCAAGATCTTGAATGGCTCTTGGAAGGTTGTTCCATTGAGTGATTTTTATTGTGAATGGCAATCGTTTGGCTAAATTGATTTTCCTAATGGCACTGTGACTCAGCTATTGGTTACCTAATTTTTTAGAATGATCCGATAGCCATAAAGGAATAATCAAAAAGATTTCACAAGTTAAAATGAGTTTCATACTCTGCGATATTTATTTTTGAGAAATTCACTTTTGCATTTGTAGTTCATGGAAGGACAGAAATAAATGCAAGAGTCAATTACATCTGGGACAACTTTGTTGACCTGGGAACATAGTTCTGCTAAAATGGAAGCAGATTGCCGGAATGAACATTTAAAACTCCACGGAGTGTGGAAACGGATGGATGGGACTCCAACAGCCTTCCAAACGACCAGGCCCAGCGAGGTTGCATTTGGCCGTGGAAAGGCAGCGATGTGATGGCACCGATTCCAGCAGAGCTGTGCAGAGCACACGGCCCCCAGGGCCAGCCTGGCCTGGCAGCGGGGACAGGAGGAGAGCAGGGCTCCCTGGCTGGGCTGGCAGAGATCCAGGCTGGCCCTGGGGGATGGAGCCCGTCCCAGCTCCCTGCATGCCCCACACACTGTCCAGTGACAGGCGGCTGTTTGTGCACTGCAGCTCTGCTCAGCACTGTCCAGTGTCCGGCTGTTCGTGCACTGCACCTCTGCTCAGCACTGTCCAGTGTCCGGCTGTGCGTGGACTGCACCTCTGCTCAGCACTGTCCAGTGTCCGGCTGTTCGTGCACTGCACCTCTGCTCAGCACTGTCCAGTGACAGGCGGCTGTTCGTGCACTGCACCTCTGCTCAGCACTGTCCAGTGTCCGGCTGTTCGTGCACTGCACCTCTGCTCAGCACTGTCCAGTGTCCGGCTGTTCGTGCACTGCACCTCTGCTCAGCACTGTCCAGTGTCCGGCTGTGCGTGCACTGCACCTCTGCTCAGC
>VZRZ01006126.1:11554-30049 GCA_013398175.1 Climacteris rufus
CTCTGCTCAGCACTGTCCAGTGTCCGGCTGTTCGTGCACTGCACCTCTGCTCAGCCCTGCGCTGTGGGCACTGCGGGCAGAGCACCGCGGGTGGAGCACCGGGGAGGGGCTGAACTCAGCCTGCGGGGCGGGAGGCACCGGCACTTGGCAGCTCTTCCCTGCCCAGTGTAAAATAAGACTGAAGGCCTTGAGACAGTGTTACTGCTTGGCGTTTTGGTGTGCCTGACTGTGGTTAATGCTCATTTTGGAGACGCTGAGCTCTGAGCTTGACACGTTCCATTGGAGCTGGGAGCATAAGGCTTTCCCAGACTGTCAGGCTGCCCTCAAATCCAGGTTGGCTTTTCAGAGCACCCCTTGGGCTGCATTAAAATGAGCCCCCAGCCATGGAGAGGGGTTTAAGCAGTTACCCCATAAAATTAGGAATATGAAGTGTTAATGGAAATAAAAAAGTATCAGTTCTGTTGGTCCAGGCCTAAATCAAAGTAAAGTAACCGGGAAATCACCAATGTTCAGTAGCATGTGGGTTTCTTAGAGCTAAAAACCTAAAAAAGTCACAGTGAAGGTTGAAGTTATTTGGTTGTACCTTTTTTGCCAGTTCACGTTCAGTTTATAGCCCCGTGGACACCCAGAGCACAAACTGACCTTACTGAGGAGCTGCTTTGCTGTCACAAGAAAGCTGGGAAAAGCATTCAGCATTTATAAACTTGAATGGTATTTTAGGTCCTGATGTTCAATTTAGTTTTGTAATAAACTGCATAAGAAAAGCGTTGTTACAGAAGGAGCGAATTAATAGAATTAGCCATGCTCCTTGGAAAAAATGGAGTGAATTGGCTTCTTCATTTGTTTTACTGTATTTTCCTTTGAAATTCCAAAATGCCTCTGCTTGCCAATGTTTTTTGGGCTCTGTCTAGAAACTGGTTTTCAAAAACAAGAGTATTTTTGCCTTAAGGCCAGAATTTCCCAAGCTATAAACACACCAATAAATTTGGATTCCTTAAATTATCTTGTATAAATAAAATGAATGCAGTGAAAAATTCCACGGTCATAATTTTAATATTTTATAAAATTGCAGCATAAGTCTTGGTTATGTAAAGTTGTCATTCTTGATCATGACACTGCAATGTTGCCATGCTGGGTTGCAGAGGTGCTCTAATTCCATCAGGAATACAGGCATAGGCATTTCTTGAGCAGTTTAATGGGCTTTATAGGATAAATGGGTAATTTTTTTTTAGGGGTACAAAAGTGAGAGGACTTCTGTGTGACAGTGTTACATGCACTGAAAGAAGTGATTTCTGGTCATTGTACAATGCTGTGACCTGGAAGAAGTCCACAGTGAAGGAAAACTTTGGATGTTTCAGGGCCTGAGAAGGGTTTTTTTCCTCTGTCCTAAAAGTTACCACCTCCAAAAAGTGGTTTATTGGATGCACACTGCTGTGTCCTTTGCTGTTAATATAAGAAGTTCTTAACATCTGAGTCTTAAAGACGTTGAAGCATCTTCCTTTTTTTACTGAGGATTTACAGGTTTCCCTGGGAATGCAGCATTTGCATAGGCTGCTTAAATTTGAGATTTAAGATTGAAACCTAAAGCTTGAAATGGAATTCCTGGGGCTAGACCACCAAAGCAGTTCTTTGTGTATCGAATTAACATCAATCATCTAATAATCAAATGGGAGTATGAACCTTTCCAAGCACAAGGCATAGAAGAGATCAGATTGAAGGTGTCTGTCTCTGTTCCCTCCTTGCCCGAGGCCCAGAGCCCCTCTGCCCTGCACACTGGGCCTTCAGGTGATGCTCAGCCCTCAGTGGGAGGCACTTAAAGCTCTGCATTGCTAATTACCCTGTTCTTTAAAATCTGAGTGTCAGCTGGCCTTACCTCAACCTGTTCTCTGTGTTCTCATTGATACTGTGCCTGGTGGCCACGGGCACTTTCCCCTTCCCAAACTTTACTAAACAGTGCTGCATTTCCCTGGGATCCTGACAAAAGAGAGGCCAGTGGGAAGTGGAAAGGGCAGTGCTGAGTTCAGCTGCTGCTTTGCAGAAGTGCAGCCTCTGGAGTGCTGTTCAGCTTTTCCTTCTGCCAGCCCCTGTGCCAGCAGGGTCGAGCAGTAACACGTCAGGGAAGCACACAGATAATGTGCATGTTCCTGTTTCGGTGTGAAGTGGGACACAATATTTAATTTGTAGCATTGTGCAACAGCAGTGCTGCAGCTGAGTGTCCAGTGAGCTTCAGAAATCCTTTTATTCAGCGTTTCGTAATACTGTGAAAAGGTTTTTGTGTGGCTTAACCTTGGCATGGAAATGGCCTTGGTGTATTTTGAATTAAATTAAAAAATTGTTCTTGAGTCACCCATTTTTCTCTGAAGTATTTAAAATTCAGCTTATTTAGCTGCGGTAGTTCCTAAAAAACTTCCCAGTCCAGGAACCTAAACCAGTGATTTTTAGCTCATAATTTGTGGACACCTCCAGGTGTTTGTTCATTACAAACATTGTGCTCAGCTTTGTACACCTCATCTGAACATCTCAGGGAGAAGTTTGCTGTGGTTTTTTATCAATGACTTTCATTAAGTCATGTGAGCAAAGTGAAAGTTTTTTACCAGGTCTGTGTGTTTAAAAATGTATTTGGGCTTTGATAAATACCTGCAGCAATTCCCTGAATTTTAATGGTTCAGTTTTGCAGAAACACCATGCAGATGTTGTCCCAAATAGGAATAAAAAATGAAACAGATTGGAAATAAAGCTTCTTGAATTACACACTCTTGTTTAGAAAAACAGACCCATAAAAGGTGTGTATCTTCAATCAGTGGGTTTTAACAGGACATCCCATCTATTTTAAAAATATGAAAACCTCTTTGTTTTGCTGTCTTGTTGAAATGAGTTTCCCTGTTGTCACTGGTTGACAGGCTTAGAACAGTTCTGGGGACTAAATTTCAAGTTTGTGAGAACATGTCAAAGTAAATCACTGCAAAGTAATTACGGATATACTGGTTAATTGCTTGATAGCTAAATCACATTTCCCTAAACTTTAAACTTTTAAAAACTTTTTGTAATTAAAAACTGTGGGTTTGTTTTGCTACTGAAGAAAGAATAATTCAATATAGCACAAATATGTCTATTTTTACCCCTGTACATAAGATCTGTGCTCCCACTGTTCTCGTGCCAAGTGCATAGCCCAGGGCATTCCTGCTGGATAAGAGGAGAGGGAATTTCAGTGTGTTTTGATGCTGCTGGGGGCATTCTTGTCCTGGTTTTGCTTTAATTTCTCTCCTTAGGATGGAGATGAAAATATTAGGCTTTCTTTGGTTTTATTATTAAGATAGGAAATTTAAAAAAAAAGAGTTTTTAACCCCTCAGGTGCTCTGGGCTCTCTCCCCCTCTGCATTCCTGGTACAAACTGCTTTTCCCGAGGCTTCATTCCAGTACTCCACTTCCAGCTCTGACCTGTGTGGGGCTTTTCTTAAGTTTTGGTGTTTGTTATAACTGAATTGGAAGCCTCTGTGGAAAATAGTGAAAGCTAAGTCTGTGCCAAATGTTGGAGCTGGGTTTGTGCACTGCTTGGTGCTGAGGAATTGAATCCTTTTCCCTAATTTTATCTGGTATATGTATTATCCTGGTCTTAAAAGGAACTGGGAAATAATATTGTGGAGCTACAAAAGGTTGGGGGAATCTGTCTGCATCAAATTTCTTCAGCTTCAGAAAAGAAACAAACGGGATTTCCAAACTGGGATGAGTAATAAATGTAGTCAGGGGATAATTTGGCTTTAGGATATCTTCAACTATAATTCCAACGTTTTTCCCCAATTTAATCAGGAATAACTGTGCATCTTGACTAAGCAACCCTTGGTCATGCAATTTGAACCGAGTCAAGTGTGGTTCCTCTCTGGAAAACGCTCCCATGGTGAGGTGCTGTGTCCCAGGGTAGGCTGGACTGTGACATTAACGCTGCCTTTGCTGTGGGAATAAAGATCCCCAGAAGAGCTGAATTCCCCAGCTCCTGCAGGTGGGTTCTGAAGCCCTGCCACCCCACGGCACGTCGGGGGCTGCTGTCCCCAGGGCAGGGCAGGGCAGGGCAGGGCAGGGCAGCCTGGCAGGGATTTTGGCCAGCCTGTGCTGGGTGAGGCCCCAAAGCTCGGCGTGGGGTGAACAGGAGCTCTCCTGCCGCTGGGAAGGGGTTACAGTGTTCAGCTGGGCACGAAAGGCAGGAGGTTCCACATGGGGAAAGGGAGCTCAGGCCAGAGGGATGGCTCGTCCTGGGCAGGCCAGACCAGAGGGAGCCTTGCTTGCTGCACAGGATCTTCAGTGGTTATTTTACCCTCGGCCCTAACTCGTGATGAATGTAGAAACACCGTAGATAAGTACCCACGTTAACATACTAATGAGTTGCCTGCCTTGAGTGATTTGTTGTGGCATCTAACTGCTTCTTCTCTTCCTTCCTTTTTGTCACCCTGCAGTGTTCTGTGCCAAGGTCTTTGTGGCTAGGCTGCTCCAACCTGGTAGAGAGCATGTGCGCACTGAGATGCCTGCAGAGCATGCCCAGTGTCAGATGTCTCCAGGTGCCTTTCTTCTTTCTTGTTGTAAATGTTATGCTGTTGAACTTGTGTTAAACTCTCAGGACTCTGTTTAATCAAATTGTTAAGTCTGCTAAATGTTTTTTGTGCATCCTTTTCTGAAATCTTCTACTTAACTGCATTGTAGGAGTGACTCTTTAAGGGCTTTCTGTGCAGTAGGGCCGGGGGGGGGTGAGCTCTTGTGTTTATTGCCTGTTTACTGAAGTTGTGATATCAGTAGCATAGTTCTGCATGTTGCCTGCTACATTTTGCTTTCTCGTTTAACTTAAAAAATAACATAATGAGCTTTGCCGTTTCTCTTAAATTGCAATGAACTGACCAGCCTGTGATATGTGTGTGATTTACTTTAGAAAGAATAAGCTTTTTCTTTGCCCCTAAGCGTGGTCCTGGGTGTAGCCTTACCTTAGTCTTTGCACGTGTTTGAATGCAGAGAAGTGAGCATGGAGTCCTGGGGGCTTTGGGTTGCCCTGTTAACTTAGATTTTTAACTTTCAAGAAGTGAAGAACAAGGGATGGGGGGGTTACTCTGTGTAGAAGAACACTAAATTCGAAGTTCTCTGTTGTTTTTCTTCTAGTAAGCTGTTGGAGCTGAGCCTGCATAATTTATAGATGGGGAAGTGCTGCTTCACTGGTTTGGGAGGGATTGAAGATGATAAAAAGGGAGCTTTTGCGACCAGTTAACAATTTTGAACTCCCAGGGTATTTACCTTGAAAAGAAAACACTGAACATGTGTAGTAACTGTGGCACTTGCTGAAGTGTTTGTGAATGTAACATTTTTTAGCAGAACACAGGGATTATTTAACATTAGTCTATTTTGTAACATAAGAGCATTATTCAGTGGTTCAGTCTTTCAAGTGTACGAAATGAGTACTTAAAAGAAATTGTTGCTTTTGTAAATGAAAATGAACAATTGAGTTTTGTGTGTCACTCCATATGAGGTCAGCCACTGGAGAACATGAGTGTCTTACCTCAGAGTTAATTGAAAACCTCTCCTCTCACCTGCAAAACGTGTCCACTTAAACCCAGCAAATCTTAGCTTCAGAATCAGAAATTCCTCCAGAATTTCTGTTAAAATACAAATATGTTTTTTTTGTTTGAATGCTTTATGTTTCCAATTTTGAAATAGTATTCAAAGAAAGGTAAAAAAAACAACCCATGACCAAGATAAGCACACAGTTTTATAGAAGTGAACAGTCTCATGACCAAATAATGCTTGTGGGAGGTGCCTACAGTCATGCCAGGCCAGAGTTCCAGAGGTTTGGTGTCTGTCTTGGGAATATTTGTGAGCTGGTTCTAATGTGAGATCTTCCTGCTCCCTCTCTTTGGCCCTCAGCATTGACCCTCTCCCTGGAAAAGTGGAGTAAAACTTTTTTTTGCTGGAAATTCTGAATTCCTTTTCCTCCCAGGATCTCATGTGTCAGTGGCCAAAGAGCATCTCAGAAGTTCTCTGCAAGTGCCCGTGGCTGGGTTTAAGCTGCCATCCTGCACTTGCTGCTTTGTTCTGGTACCTCTGTCTGCCCCACTTGGGCAGCTGTGACTGCAGCCTCACTGTGTTTATTGCCTTGGGAACTGTTTCAGGACAGGAGCAGTTTGGCTGTCACTGATGTCTCTGAAATGGCTGGGATGGATCTTGGTTTCCTGGGCAGGCTGGCTGCTGGACCCCCACACAGTGCATTCTAAAAATCCCTCAGGCTGGGAAGCTCCCTAGCAAACTCAGGGTCCTTGCAGGGCAAACTCCTGCTTTGGGAATTGCCCAGACTCCTTAGTCCTGGAGCTCAGACCTTGGACTATCCCTGCTTTCTTATAAATCACCTCCACTAGATACATTAACTGTAAATTGAACAGGGGAAAGCTCAGCCCAGGCTGGGTTTGATTAATTGGTGCAGAATATGTTGTATTACAAGCTTCTGTTGATGATACTGATTACAGGATGAAATACAAACCAGTTTGTTCATCAGCTTGCTACTTTATATTTGTATTTTAATACTAGATTTTTGGGGACCTGTTGTCACACAGATATGGTGTCATGTAGTTAAAACCCAGAGCTAAGGCAGCTCTTATGTAAGGATGAGTCACTTGGAAAAGTTTCTCAAACCTGTCTTGGTTTCAGGAATGGTTACAGATCTGTCAGCTTTCTTGAGAACCAGTTCATTTGTGTAAGGCTTTTCTGCTCCACGTGCCTGTGGGAATGGCACAATCCCAGAACATTTTTAGCCCTATAACAGTAGCAGTTAACAGGTTAACAAATGATAAGGTGCATTCCTGCAAGGGCAAGCACAGTGTTCAGGCAGGTGGGGTTGCTTTGGGGCTGTGGGAGCTCAGGCTGTGCAGAGAAACAACTGTGTGTGTGTGCAGCCTGTTGCACTGTGGAGTGCCCGAGGGGGATTTCAGCAGCCTGGGTCCCTCTGCTGTTGTTGGGCTTGTGCTTTGCTGCTGCTGCTGCACCCTCCTGGTGCTCTGGGAGTGGGAGGGAGGAATGTCCTCAGCAGGAGAGCTGTGGGAGACCTGTGCCCAGGGAGCACTGGACAGTGGGATTGTTGGGGTGGTTGTGCAGGGTCTGGAGTTGGACTCTGTGATCCTCGTGGGTCCTTTCCAAATTGGGATATTCCAGGTTCTGTAAAATGCTGTGCCAAAAGAAAGGCTTTTTTCTTTTTGTTAAGGTTTGATTGTTTTTGAAGAACTGCAACCAGAAGAGGTTTTGAATATTTTGGAAGTGTCTGTGAAGGATTATTGAAAAAAAAAAAAGTTCTCCTTTTGGGTGTATGACTCACTGATGCCTGAAGGGGAACTTGGAAGCAAAAGTGGCACCAGCTGCTTTCCCCATTTTGTATTTTTGGCACCATGACTTGCCCTTCATTGTTTCCCGAGCTCTAAGCCCACATAGAAATCAGGTGGGGCACAGATACCAGGAGCTCTTGGTTCTGTAGCACACATTCAATTAGGGTAATGATGATTAATAGGGAGGGAAATAGAGAAGCTCTTGTGTGATTCACAGAAGGTATCTGGGACTTGTATCTGTTGTGTGTGGGGTGTGTGTAATCAGAGAACAGGCCAGAACGAGGGAGGAAAGTGTTCAATCTGCAGCCTTGGAGAATCTCCCCAGGAAGCTCCTGTTCAGTCTTGGGGCTTTTTCAGACCTTTGGGCTTCAGCAGTCCTTGCCGTGCATCTCAAAGAGGAAGGCAGAGGTTGGGTTTGCTCTGCCTTTCTGGGTGTTGTTAACAACCATGAAACCTAACCAGGCTTTTCTAAAATCAACCTGTAGCATTTAAGCAAATCCCCTCAGCCCCTGGACCTGGGGAGGTGTTCCAGTTCTCAGTCTGGGTGTGCATTCTGGGCTTTTCCTCCTGCACTAAAATACCTTTGTAGGGCCTGTAGTTTACTGGAGCCTCCTGCATTCTGTGAGCTGTTAGTGAATGGGGAAGAGACACAGGTAATTTAGTAAAGAATATTTATTCCTATTTGTGGTATTTGAGGTTTGCTCTCATCTATTTTGGCTTTTGGTTTAATTGATATTATTAAGAATAAAGTCCCTGACACTTATCCCTTGTTACTGTTGCATGGAGAAGCATAAATTAAATGCCAGTTCATAATACTTGAAACTGCTACAAGGCCTTAGTTTTAACTCTTAATTATCTCAATAATGTTTTTGTATGTGAACTTATCATTATGAACCCACTGGATCCAATAGCTCCTGTTTTCCTTTGCTTTGATACAGATTTGACTGCAAGATTAAAAGCAAAACTGTTGTTTAGGTCTTTAGAGAAACTGGTTCTATTAGCAGTTGTGTAATGCAGCCCTGTGGGTGTAGCACCTTCCATGGCTTCACCCTGGGAGCACTGCAGGGGTTTGAGTGTTTTGTGGTGCTGATCTGGGGAACAGCTCTGACAGGGCTGCCAGGCAGAGACACGTCCAGGGGGCTGGGCTCTGGGAGTGAACACCTCCGGTGTGAAGAGGAATCATTAAGCAGCAGAAGAGCCCAGACATCACTTTGAATTATTGCATAATGGAGGATGTGATGAAATAAGTCTTGGGAAATGAATTATTAGAGAGATGTAATGAAATTAACCTAGTAACCACATACTGACTGCTCCACCAGCTTTCTTGCCTGTATTGAGTTTTCTCCACTTTTAAAATAAAAGGTCATTTAATCTCTCTTCTAAGACTCTGCTTAGGTTTTTTTCATGCTTATTTAGAGCCTCCCAAGATCTTTGGGGTTCTTAGAAATGGTTCTTTTGTACACTTTTCCCTTTGTTGTTCTTGAAGGTTCAGCTTAGTTGCACGTAGTGCCCTGCTCTTCCCTCCCTGTGTGTTCACACGTGGGCTGTGGAGCTGGGAAGCTTTAACAGTGTTCATTCACTGCAGGAACAAGAGATGTCTCACTTCCCGAGCTTCCAGTGGGAGATGGCAGCTTGTTCCTCCACAGGCCAGATCTTTACATTCATGCAGTGGCTTTCTGAGACTTGGATCTCCCCTGCACCTCCCAGCCTGTTCTCCCAGTGCTCCAGAGCCTTGTGACAGCACCCTTGGCTTTCCCTGTCCTGTATCCTTGGCTGCTGCCCGACAGGGTGCCCGGCTCCAGAGCTCTCCCTGATCTGCACCGTCCTGCCCCGAGGTGTAGAGGGACCCTGGGTGTGGCACTCAGGGCCCTGGGCTGGCTGCCAGGGTGGGATGGCACACACCTTGGGCTCCATGGGCTGGGAGGGCTTTTCCAGCCTCACTGATCCTGTGGTGCTCACACCACATCTCCTGGAGATGGACACGCAGTAGGAACATGACACTGGCTTGGTTCTTGCTGTTGTCAGTCCTCCTTATGGATTGACAGGAGTGTATCCATTTATTCTCCATAACTGAAAGCTTTCTTCACAAAAATCCTGGTGTTAAAAGCCATTGGAATTGCCCAGTGTGTAATTTATTTCTGTTCTGGAGAACCTGTTCGTCAGTGGCAAGGGGAGTTCTGGAGCATTAGGATATGTAGACTTATTCCTTACTCTGGCATTCCTTGCAAAGGCAGTTATTTGTTAGCAGTGAGGAATTGCAGTGCTGTCACAGCTGAGCTGAGGCACAACGAATCCCAGAATGGTTTGGGTTGGAAGGGACCTTAAAACCCATCCTGTTCACCCCCTTCACACCTCCCACTGCCCCAGGCTGCTCCAAGCCCTGTCCAGCCTGGCCTTGGGCACTGCCAGGGATCCAGGGGCAGCCACAGCTTCTCTGGGCACCTGTGCCAGGGCCTCCCCACCCTCCCAGGGAAGAGTTTCTTCTGGATATCTAATATAAACTTCTTCTCTTTCAGTTTCAGCACAGAAATTTCCAGAAGGAAGTTTATCTTTCTATTTATTGATGTTACAGTTTAGTATTAACTTGCTTAAGCTCCTGTTTGTTTTTCTTCACTAATTTTGAGCTTCTGTTGATGTTTCTATTCTGATACCAGAAGGAAGCACAACAACAGAAAGTGTAGTTGGAAAAATTTGTGCTTTAAAGCTGAGAATTGAACGTGCAAACTTCATCATCCTTTTTTCCCAGTACAAATTCAGGCACAGACTTGATGCAGTTTTCTATAAATGACAGTGAGTGCAGGAGATGGGCTCTGCTCAAACCTTCTCCTCCAGAGCATGAAATCACAAATGGGAAATGATGAGTGGCCTGTCGCTCCGGAGCCTGCATCCCTTTGGAAATGTTATTCTCTGCAGCTGGTAAAATGGGTTGTCATAACCAGACAACTGCTTTGCTGCTTCTCTTAGGTTTGAAGTCATTTACAAATACCTCTTTGACATGTTTTCTGGTATTTTGCCTCAAAACAGTGGGACTGTTACCATTCCTATTTGGAAGCAGTCCAACAGATCCATTAAAAAGAAATACATATTTGATTCCTTTTCTTTAAAGAAACAGAATGTTCTCTCCAATATGTGAAATATTTGTGCTTGTCCTGCTGTGTTAAACAGACTTCTTTCAGAGACACAAAGCTCCCAAAGCAAGGCCAGCAGTGTAGAAGCAATTAAAGCTGCCCATGGTGGGTGTGCACTTGGGCCAGGGGGTGGCCTGGATTCCCCACTCCCCAGAGCTGAGGTGAAAATGGCCACTTTGCCCTCTGCTAGTCAGCAGCAGTGCTTTCCAGTATTGTTCTTTTGGTTGAAGCTGGAGTCTCCTCTCAGTTAAAAGTAATACCAGTTTGGGGTTTGTTTTCAGCAGCTTCTTGTAATACTTTTTTTTTTTTTAGTTCTCAGTGTGGGTGTTACAGATTTTGTGGCCTGATATGACAGCTCAGTTTGGTGGTAGTTGCACACATTGCAAGTATTTTGCAAAGGGTAATACTGCATTTTATCCCCCTGGTTCTTCAGTACTTGGCCATCCTGGTTGTCTGCATCACATCTGTATCCCTGTGTCCTGTGGGGTGCCCAGGCTGGGATGGGCAGGTTGGGAGTCCCTTGCAGTGACAGCAGCTGCCTGTGGTGCCTCCTGGTGCTGTGTCCAGCCTGGCTTGGTGCTGCATCCAGCCACCAGGAGGATGAGGAAATGGGAAATGCAGCGATTGTTTTTTCCAAGCGTGATTTATTATCTGAAGGGAAGGGTTCTGATAAGCACTTCTCTGTTGTCCTTTGTGTATCTGAGTGCTTTCAGCTTTATGACTTCAATTATTAACTGAGCCCATTCATTCTTCGGGTCAGGAAGAGACCTGCTCTGTATTGGGTCAGTTCCTGGTGTTTGTTTGGAAGTGGAAGCGAGTGGTTGCTCACTGGATGAAACCCCAGGGCTGAGCTCTGAGCTCTGCTCTTTACCTTCCTCAGCTGAGGAGCAGAAATGTGTCCCTGATGTCTGAATGGAGTAAATACCTGTGAGTTGTGGTTCCTGGTGTTCTGGGCTGGGCTGTACCTCATCCCTTGCAGCTGGCTGCGACTCCTGCTGAGGGTTGGCTGCATTCCCTGTGCTCAGCCGAAGGGAGACAGCCCGGGGACCCGGGTGGGGTCGCCTGCCGTGGCCTCCCCCGCCTGGCACGGCTTGGCTGCTGCCAACCACTGACCTTTCTGCTTCTGGGGAGGGTTTTGCTGGTGCAAACAACTCGATACACACGAGTGCTTTTTTTGGACTTTGTTGTTTTCAGTGGTTTTTGCAGAGCACTAAAGGTCAGACGCTTCATCCCCAGGCTGCGAGTGTGCTTGGACAGAGGGGTGGCTCCTTTCAGGAGCCTGGTCCTCTTGGTGGGCAGTTCTCTCATCTTTGTGTTCTCTTCAGAAGCTGTCAGTATTCAGAAGTTAGTAATTGGCTTAATGACTGATCTTTATGGTCGAGATGAGGAGGAAGTGGTGATGAGAGTCCCTCTTAGATAAGTCATTAAGCTGCTGCTGCTGCAGGAGGGACTTCTGAACACAGAAAAAGTCATGTGAGCTTAGAGATCCAGTCCTTACTCCTCTGGGTGACTTGCTGGCCTGCCTTTTGCTAGTGTTCCTCTCTTGTTCCATGCAGAGATCCTAACCTGTCCTCTGTAGCCTGGGAAGGATATGTCCCTGTGGAGGCAGGTTCTCCATGGTGAATTCATGGATCACCACAAGGTACCAGGCCTTGCCTTGGCTAATTCAGTGCCCCTTGCTCAGAGCTGCAGCAGTGAGTGTGGTGTCCCACATAAACCTGGCTCCCTCAGGTATCTTAGCACAGTCCCACTAAGCTTGGGGGATTTCACAAGTAGCAGGCAGGAGCTGTTATCCCTGATGCCTGTTTGGAAGCATCTGCAGAAGGGAGGTTGGTAGCCACAGCCTCGTGTTCCTGCTTTCTCTACCTCCTTTGGAAGAGAGGCTTTTTTTTGCTCTCTGATCCTGTCAAGGGTGGAAAGCAATGTGTTAGGAAATGTGCCTTGCTCCCTGCCTGCCTTCTGGTAGTGCCATGCTCATGCTGGGGGGGGTAGAGGAGGGAAGTCTGGCTGAGGAGAGGAGGAAATGCAAGGCAGTCTCTTTTGGGGGTGTGTGACATAGGCCTCTTCCTTGCACCTGTTGTCTCCTTCCCACAGGGGAATTTTCTAGGAGAGAGAGAAATATAGAATCAAATATTTCCCACCAAGGTTGAAACTACATTTGTGTCTTTGCACTGCCAGACTCCTCACGTGACAGTCCCTGGCAGGAGGGTGGGTCCCTTGCTTGGGAGGAATTCAGCAGCTCTGTGGGTACCAGTGTTGATGGTTTTGCTGATGCTGGTGGTCCCACTGTGATCACCATCCAAAGGACACTTTCCATGTGACAAGCTCCTGGGCTGCTGAGCAGGCTGCCCATTCCCAGGTTTCCCTGGGCCTCTGTGGTTTGCATTTGATGAGCTGTTTTGTGGGCCTTCAAGACTGGCATTTAAAAGTCTTCACCGAGGTGCTTGGTTTTTTGTGACCCTTTGAAATGGTGGGGGAATCCAAATGAATCAAGGGAGGTATCAGAGTCAGGGATAGGACAGCTGGCTGCAACCACAGCAGCAGGAGTGAGCAAATTTTACCAATCTCCATCTGTCAGGGCTGGAGGAAGTGGTACAGCAGAGAAAGAAGGAACTGTAGCCTAAGCTTTTTACTCCTTTGTATTTCTGTGAGAAAACAGTCATGTTTGCACAGCCCCACTGCAGAGGGGCTTGATTTTGTGGTGCAGGATGGTCTCCCAGTCTTCTGGAGTTTACAAATACCTGAGAAGTTTGAGGTGACGTTGTTGCCCTGGAGAAGCAATCCCAGTTTGTTGTCTCCATCTCAACCTTCCCACTTGGTGAGCCCCGAGCTGTGTTCAGTGCCCTTGCACTGGTGTGGTTGGGAACTCCCAGCTGGATCATGGCATGGTTTGGGTTGGAAGGCACAGCCTAAAGCCCATCTCATCCCACCCCTGCCATGGCAGGGACACCTCCCACTGTCCCAGGCTGCTCCCAGCCCCATCCAGCCTGGCCTTGGGTACTGCCAGGGATCCAGGGGCAGCCACAGCTGCTCTGGGCACCCTGTGCCAGGGCCTCCCCACCCTCCCAGGGAAGAGCTTATTCCTCACATGTAACCTGAATTTCCCCTCTCAGTGGGAAGCCATTCCCTGTGTCCTGTCCCTCCAGTTCCTGATGCAAAGTCCCTCTCTGGGTTCCCTGTAGCCCCTTCAGACCCTGGAAGGGGCTCCAAGGCCTCCACACAACTTCTCCAGGCTGAACATTCCCAGCTCTCCCAGCCTGGCTCCAGTCCGTGTAGCAACTTCATGGCCTCCTCTGGACTTGCTCCAGCACTTCCATGTCCTTCAACTCTTTGTTTTTTTAATTCTTCCATGATTTTTGCATTCTCCAAGTTCACACACAGTTTTTGGTGCAATTACTAAGCCAGGCTTTAGGGATGATCCAAACTATGCTTCCAATCTGGGTTTTTCTGCATCTATTCTACTTTTTTTTTGTTGCTTTTTAATAAGTAGACTGCTAAATATTTAGTATGAAGTGTGTGTATGTAAACATATTTTAGCACATCTTGCACACCGTAGTGGATGAATGTTCAATATTGTGCTAAATGGATCAGGGCCATTAAAGTTTAAGTGGGATGGAAAATATAAAAATAAGAGGAGATGTGATTTAAAAAAAAGATGAGTGAATGAAAGTGAACATAAAAGTTCTTTCTGAGTTTTACCCAACAGCTGATGATTAAATGCTCTACTTGAAAAATCATTTAAACAAGATCAGGTGAAGTTCTCTTTCAAGTTGTATCCATGAGGGCAGAATTTTGAATACACACTTGAGCTTTGAAAACACCAATGCTTCTGTCTGCTTTTGGAGAGTCTTGAACTAGAGAGTTTATTAATACTGAAAAAATACTTGCTGTAATGTTACAGGAACCCACCTACAGTTCTGGGTGCTTAAGCCTGGGTTGTTAAAGCAAATACAGCCTGACAGTCTCAAGCTTATGGGGAAGTGCTTGTCTGGGGGGAATGGCAAGAGTTAGGCTGAAGGGCTTGGAGTTCAGTACCTGAGTGGTGAAAATGCAGGATTCCTGCTGCTGATCTGCAGAGACTTCTGTTTGTCCTGCAGGATGTGTGCAGTTCTAGTTCAGCTTTGCTGACTTCCAAGTGACCCTTGCCACAGCCCCTCAGAGTCTGGATGAGGCCCCAGAAGCAGAGCTGTCCCTGTGCAGAGCTGTCCCTGTGCAGGGCTGTCCCTGTGCAGAGCTGTCCCTGTGCAGGGCTGTCCCTGTGCAGAGCTGTCCCTGTGCAGAGCTGTCCCTGTGCAGAGCTGTCCCTGTGCAGAGCTGTCCCTGTGCAGGGCTGTCCCTGTGCAGAGCTGTCCCTGTGCAGAGCTGTCCCTGTGCAGAGCTGTCCCTGTGCAGGGCTGTCCCTGTGCAGAGCTGTCCCTGTGCAGAGCTGTCCCTGTGCAGAGCTGTCCCTGTGCAGGGCTGTCCCTGTGCAGAGCTGTCCCTGTGCAGAGCTGTCCCTGTGCTCACAGCAGAGACAGGCAGCAGTTTTCCTCACTCAGGGCCATCCTCCCCAGGCCCTGGGGGTGCTGCTGGGGCTGCCGTGGGCACAGCGCCGGGTTGGCTGCACAGGAGTTGGGCTCAGCTGTCCCTGGCTTTGCTTTGCCCTGTGCCACAGCTCAGCTGTCCCTGGGTTTGCTCTGCCCTGTGCCACAGCTCAGCTGTCCCTGGGTTTGCTTTGCCCTGTGCCACAGCTCAGCTGTCCCTGGGTTTGCTCTGCCCTGTGCCACAGCTCAGCTCTCCCTGGCTTTGCTCTGCCCTGTGCCACAGCTTTGGCACCTTTCACTCTCTCACTCACAGGAGAGCTGTGAGAGCCCTCACTGCTGTGGTGCAGATGGAAAACAGGCTGCCAAACCAAGGGACCTGAGACACGGGGCAACTGTTCCTCCTGTGCTCAGACCCTGTTCTCTGCAGTTTGACAGGGATGTGCTTTTTGTGGTCATCAGCTGCATCTTGAGGTTGTAGAGAGAGAAGTGGTGCTGACCTTACAGGTCAGGAACATTTGCCATCCATTATATAAACCGTGTGAAATCTAAATTATGCAATTGCACATGCCTATGAGTACCCAGATAAAATCAGCACTCGAGTACAGAGTGTCTGCCTAACCCCAGGCAAGGCTGAGTAGATATTTGAAAAAATGATTTGGGTATTTTTTAAACATCTTGTGTTACTGAAGGCTTGTTTCTTTAGCAGCAGTTAGGCTGCAGCCTTTATGGAGATAAAGTTTTCTCCAGGTTTTGGGTTGCTTGGATATCAGCAGTTCCAAAACCACGCTGAAATAGTGCATAAACAAAAGCTTCTGTTCAGCCAATTAGTGAGTGATTAGAGTTTCCTGAGGAGTTATGAAGGATTGATACACTTTGAGGAGTTGCCAAATCTGGAATACACTGCCATACATCTTTGGAGGAAGCAAGTGAACCTGGAATAGCACAGGCTTCTTCCTTGGAGCAGCTCACTGGTTCTAGGCTTTAGTTTTATTGAATGTTTCATTTTGATGGCTACTTTTTCTATATTTCTTTTGTGTGTGAACACCTTCTATGTTACATAAGATGAATAATTGAGGATTACTGAAGGTTTAGTATTTCAGCCTCTTCAGTGTTACTCTTTGAGTAACCTTTTTGTAACTTTTACAGTAAAACTTTGTATAGAAGCCTGGTCAAAACCTCCTTAAAATTTTGCTTATGCTTGGGGAAGAGCAAAGGATGGGAATCAATTCTAATATAGCCCTGGTGCCGAGGCAAAGCAAGAAGGGATATAAAGGAAGAAGTGCCAGAATGCAGTCTTAGAAAAATCAGAGAAAATAGAAAACCATGCTGGAGGAAAGTACTGAAGGTTTAATTGAAGTTTATATCTGCTTTTGGTTCTCCAATCCTGGTGTCCCAGTATTTAATGCCAGTGAATTTGTGGCTGTGGGCTTGTAGTTATTTGGAGTTGCTTCTTTTTAAAGCAACTGAAAGATAATTTTTCATTTATCAGTGCTTTCTGTGTGGTATTTGTTGTTCAGCCACTTTCTCAGGCTGGAAGTTCCTGTCCACTGCTTCTCTTCCTTTGGTTCCATGTGGTTTTCCTTGAGGGTTAGAGGGCTGCAGGGCTTTTCATGGAATGGTTTGGGTTGGAAGGGACCTTAAAGCTCATCTGGTTCCACCCCTGCCAGGGGCAGGGACACCTTCCACTGTCCCAGGGTGCTGCAAGCCCCGTCCAGCCTGGCCTGGGACACTGCCAGGGGTTTTCTGGACCTCAGGGTGAGACAGGGGTACTAAGCAGCTGTGGATATGAGAAAAAGGAACTGCTGAGGTTCAGGGTCTGGATCTTTCCCTGCTGCAGTGCCTGATGCCCCCGAGTGTCCCCTCCCTCTCACAGCTCTTCAGACCCCTCTGCTTTGAGGGTTGTGCTTTGGGCTGGCACTTTGAGGCAGCTCCCTTTGGTTTGATGTGGAACCAGCAGGAGGGATCTGAACCTAAATTCCCTCTGGGAAACCAGGAATAACCTTTGAAGTGTTTTAACTTTGCACCAGGCAGCCAAGTTGCAAATGTGTAGTTAATCTTGACGGAGGCTGATTTATTTTTGGTGAATCTGATCTAATTACTAGCTTAGGCTGAAATTTGCTTCCCAGATGTTACTTACCCTGCCTTTAATCTGGGAAAGTGTTAACACTTATTAATTGTGTGGGGCAGGTGTCTTCTGCATTGTTTCTATTCATGAACGTGCTGCAGATTCAAATGTCCAGCTTGGAGCTTCTGGAGTTTGATGTTGCCTTGCCCCTGGCTGGGGGTGTCCCCACAGCAGGGAGGCTTTGGAGAGGCTGCTGCATGGGAGCTGCAGGCTGTAGCAGGTGCTGGGGCAGCTCCTGGCTGTGAGGCAGGGGTGCTGCTGGAGCAGTGCTGTGTTGTGGGGATGCTCTGGCTGCCTCGGAAGTGTCCTGGCTGCTCCTGCAGCCCTGGCATTCAGCTGCTGCTCTGTGCTCAGCTTTCGCTCAGATGTGCTCATTGGAGCAGTCAGCACTGAAATGCAGCTTTAAATAGTTTGTTTTCCTTTCACAAGTCCTAGAAATGATGATGTGAGTGCATCTGAAGAGGTTTCTTTGCATCTGCTCTAAAAGGAAGAAAAGATGATCTCGAGCCAGTATTTGCCCCTCAAGTTTTCTTTTCTGTTTTTTTTTTTTTTTTTTTAATATAGGTTGTAAAAACTAAAGGGGCTCTTTCCTAGCATTGAGACAGTTTTTAAGGTAGTAAATACTGCTTAATGTTTCCATTGTAGCATATAAAACCACCCCAAAAGCTTGACACACCTAATCCTCCTATGTGCCTAACAAAATCCAGTTATTTAGGGTAGCTTTTGATACAGGTGTAGGTGCAAATGTTCTGAACAAATATATGTATGGTGTAATCAAAGCTCTAAAAACTTAAACTCTGCATTTACTTTAGAAGTTTCAGTGAGTTCACTGTGTCAGTAATGTGGTTTGAAGTTTCCCTTGAGTCTTAAAAGTACAGAGGAAAAACTGTTTTACTTTGGGATGGATTAAGATGAAAAGTGAAAATAGGTTCTACCTAAGTTGGTTCATCTATTTTCCTCATAAACCTTCAATGCAAAACTAATAGTAATAATTGTAGCTAAGAACTTGTGGTAACTTCTCTTAATTGAAAAAAAAAAAAAAAAAAAAAAACAAACTGGTACCTTGCTCCCAACGTCTGTGTACCTTCCTCCAGTCAGTTTGTCAGGGCTGTTTCTGATCGAAACATTTTGCTGTTAAAATCGTCATTCACAGGCAGAAAGGATTTCTCTTTTGAGGTATTTGCCCTCTAGAGTAGTGAAAGTTAATTGAGAAACGTTGTAGGCAGGTGACTGCAACTGTTTGCAGTGGGATCAGTGATGAGCTTGATGGCTGCTTTGCCAGGCAGTTTGAGTATTGAGAGGTTTGTGCTCTGGCAGGAGAGGGGACTGTGATTGCTGCACAGTCAGGGTCTGCCAGGGAGGGCTGAGTGCCTGGC
>VZRZ01006126.1:31033-84301 GCA_013398175.1 Climacteris rufus
AGGGGCTGGGCTGGGCAGGGGCTGCAGGGTGCAGAGGGTGGAAATGAATCTACTTTTCAGCAGAGTGGGCCTCAGGTGGGGCTTTGCAGGGAGCCTTGCTGGCTGCCCCTTACTGCTGGCTGCTCTTGTGCAAGCTGAGAGAGTGTGGTGATGATGAGGAGGATTATGATGATGATTATTTTATTGATTGCAATCTTTGCCCTGCCAGCTCGAGCTGAGCATGTGGGCACTGTGGGAATGGTGCAGGGCTTAACAGAGCCCCCAGCCCTGGCCTGGCTGAACCTCAGACTGCTTTGCCATTTCTCCTGCTGCTGCCTCAGTGCTGCTGTAGCACCTCTGGGCAGTATGCACAGAGTGGTTTCTCTGTGTGTTTGGGGCTGTGTATTTACATTCAGCACAAGGGTTTGCACCATGTGCAAGTTTTGCAAGCGCTGCTTTGCTCCTCAGAGTGGTGCAGGGATGAGTCATCAAATCGCTACAATTACACAATTCCCTACTCATTGTCCTTGGAAATACAACGTGTTTTTATAGGATGCATGCAGGCAGGTTTTGGTTACTGACTCCTTACTCCAGACAGAAAATTAAATGGGAGTTTAGGGTGTCTTCAAAACAGTTACGCAAGGAAGGTGTTGTAGGTGTGATCCTGCTGCCCTTAAGGACTAATAAGCTGTTGCATATTTTAAAAACCCAACAAAACCAAACAAAAACCCCACTGGATGTCTCTTGGGATTGCAGTAATTATATTGTTTTTCTAGTGACATCAGCTTGCTGAGTGGAAATGGAGGCATGCTGGAAAATAGCTGCGAACTTGGGCAGAAGTGGAATTTTTTGGTTTCTTATGACAACCTAAGCTGACTGCTAGTTCAGTCAGTGAATACTTTTTATGTAAATCTCTATGAGAACGTGTAATACATCATTTCAGAAGCCCTAAAAGCCAGCAGAGAGATTTTGCTGGTACAGTTCTCCATCAGCCTTTGTGCTTCACAGGCTGGGGTAAGGATTACATTCCTGCTCTGCCAGGCAGGCTCGGGCTGCAGTTGGGGCACTCAGCTGCCTGGGAAAGGTTGTGCCACCACCAGAAGCTCCATGGTGGAGTTGGAGTTCTTGCTTAGTCTTTCATGGAATTGGATCAGAAAAGCAATGCTGAACTGCTGAGAACTTTCATGTGCAATTTCATTTTAAAAACAGTGTAGTGTAGTGTAACTCTGGACACAGCCCACACTGCCCTGACTTCTGAGGGCCACCAGGATGGTCAGAGGGATGGAGCACCTCTCCTATGAGGAAAGACTGAGAAAATTGGGATTGTTCAACCTGGAGAAGAGAAGGCTTCAGGGGGATGTAATTGTGGCCTTGCAGTACCTGAAGGAGCTACAAGAAAAATGGAGAGGGACAATTTATAGGGACCTGCAGTGCCAGGACAAGGGGAATGGCTTCCCAGTGCCAGAGGGCAGGGTCAGATGGGATATGGGGCAGGAATTGTTCCCTGGGACGGTGGGAGGCCCTGGCACAGGGTGCCCAGAGAAGCTGTGGCTGCCCCTGGATCCCTGGCAGTGCCCAAGGCCAGACTGGACGGGGCTTGGAGCAGCCTGGGACAGTGGGAGGTGTCCCTGTCCATGGCAGGGGTGGCACTGGATGGACTTTAAGGTCCCTTCCAACTGACACCATTCTGGGACTCTGTGATTAGCTCCATGTGAAGTCAGACATACTGAATTCTCAGAGATGCACAGTCATATGTATATGTGTATATACATATATATATACAGGAGATCAGAAAATTAATTTTTAATGAGTTGAGGGTGAGGGCTGATACTCTGGAAACAAAGATAAACTAGTGGCAATAATTGCCACTTATCAAAGCATTGGTGATTAAGGAGAATGCCCTGTTTAGTAACTGCATGTAGTCTTGGGAACCTGCAGAAGTAACTGTTCTGAACATGTAGGTGAATGGCTTGAAATTTTCCTTCTCTGAGCAGAGGCAGGAGCAGGTAACGATGAGTTTTGGGGAATTTATTGCTCTGGCTGAAACTTCCTACAAAGCAAACTGGGTATGGAAGAGCAAATTAAGTATCTTGTAAAAACTTCCCATCTGTTTAACTTGCAGTCAAACTTCAGTGTTTGTAGAAGCTTGAAACACAAACTGGGGAGCTGTGGTGCTGAATTCAGCCTGTCTTCCTCTAAACTTCTTGGTGGTTAGTCAGAGGCCAAATAAAAATTGATGCTCTATTTTCAGTATGAGGGGTTTTTTCTAATTTTGCCTTCAGCTGTTGGCTCTTGGTAGACTCTTTAAGTATTTTAAGTATATTTTTGTTTGAACTTCCAGCAATAGCTGCACTAAAATAAAACCTGGCAACTGGGAGAACAGGGAGCTAGGTAAGAAACGGAGCGTGCTCAGCTGAATTTGTGCAGCTCCCCAGTGCTTACATAAATAGTTTAGTTTAAGCTGAAACAAGCAGTTACTAATGCAGACATTAAATATAGACATGGCCACGGTCAGCAGAGCGAACTTTTACATTTGGTGGACAACGAGCTGTCCCTGAGCCAGCAGAGTGCCCTGGGGGCTAAGAAGGCCAGTGGGATTCTGGGGTGCCTCAGGAAGAACATTTCCAGCAGGTCAGGGAGTGACCCTGCCCCTCTGGCCAGCCCTGGGAGCGCCTCTGGGTGCTGTGTCCATCCCTCTGGGTGCCGTGTCCATCCCTCTGGGTGCTGTGTCCATCCCTCTGGGTGCCGTGTCCATCCCTCTGGGTGCCGTGTCCATCCCTCTGGGTGCCGTGTCCATCCCTCTGGGTGCCGTGTCCATCCCTCTGGGTGCTGTGTCCATCCCTCTGGGTGCCGTGTCCATCCCTCTGGGTGCTGTGTCCATCCCTCTGGGTGCTGTGTCCATCCCTCTGGGTGCTGTGTCCATCCCTCTGGGTGCTGTGTCCATCCCTCTGGGTGCTGTGTCCATCCCTCTGGGTGCTGTGTCCATCCCTCTGGGTGCTGTGTCCATCCCTCTGGGTGCTGTGTCCATCCCTCTGGGTGCTGTGTCCATCCCTCTGGGTGCTGTGTCCATCCCTCTGGGTGCTGTGTCCATCCCTCTGGGTGCTGTGTCCATCCCTCTGGGTGCTGTGTCCATCCCTCTGGGTGCTGTGTCCATCCCTCTGGGTGCTGTGTCCATCCCTCTGGGTGCTGTGTCCATCCCTCTGGGTGCTGTGTCCATCCCTCTGGGTGCTGTGTCCATCCCTCTGGGTGCTGTGTCCATCCCTCTGGGTGCTGTGTCCATCCCTCTGGGTGCTGTGTCCATCCCTCTGGGTGCTGTGTCCATCCCTCTGGGTGCTGTGTCCATCCCTCTGGGTGCTGTGTCCATCCCTCTGGGTGCTGTGTCCATCCCTCTGGGTGCTGTGTCCATCCCTCTGGGTGCTGTGTCCATCCCTCTGGGTGCTGTGTCCATCCCTCTGGGTGCTGTGTCCATCCCTCTGGGTGCTGTGTCCATCCCTCTGGGTGCTGTGTCCATCCCTCTGGGTGCTGTGTCCATCCCTCTGGGTGCTGTGTCCATCCCTCTGGGTGCTGTGTCCAGCTCTGGCCCCTCAGCACAGCAGGGACCTGGAGCTCCTGCAGCGGGGCCAGCGGAGGCTGCGCAGATGATTCAGGGCCTGGAGCCTCTCCCTGCCCAGGAAAGGCTGAGGGAGCTGGGGCTGCTCAGCTCCAGAGGAGCCCCAGCTGAGAGGGGCCCTCAGCCCTGGCTGTCCCTGTGTGCAGGGAGGGCTCAGAGCAGGGCCCGGGCTCTGCTCCGGGGGGCCCAGCAATGGCCCCAGAGGAACGGGCAGGAACTGATGCCCAGGGAGCTCCCCCTGCACAGGAGGCAGAACTTCTGCCCTGGGCAGTGCCCCAGCCCTGCCCAGATTGTCCAGAGGGGCTGTGCAGGCTCCTCCCTGGGGCTGTTGCAGAGCTGTGTGGGCACACTGCTGTGCCCTGTGCTCTGGGATGGCCCTGCTGGAGCAGGGAGGGGGCACCAGAGGAGCCCCTGGGGGCCCTTCCAGCCTGGCTCCGTGTGGGATGGGTCACACAGGGGTTCCTGCAGGATCTCAGGTTGGAGGGGATCCGTAAGGATTGTCAGGTCCGGCTCCCTGCTCCTCACAGGATGGCTGAAAACTAAATCAAGTTTAACTTGTTGAACTTCAAGGCTTTGTTTTCCCAAGTGCTTTATAGTGACTGTGGACAGTGGATTGAGTTTGTCTACCATCAGCTATTTTCAGAAACTCTTTATTTGGAAAATTATTTGACTGTGGGCTCTATTTTATACTTTTCTCAAGGGAATTACTATTTATTTTTGTGTAAAGCTGTGATGGGATTATTTCACTTTATTAAAAGTGCATAATTAATGGAAAAATATTGCAAGTGACCATTATCTGTAGGCAATGGAGTGAGGTTAAACCTGTAGCTGAAGGTGTGATGGTGCTGGTGCTGCCTCCTCTGTGAGCCCTACATCTTTATTGACTGAATTTGAATAACTCTCCATACCTTTTGGTGCTGACACGTGATGTTTAATGTCATTGTTCCATATATAGGCCATGGCTGTGCTTCCAAAGAAATATTTTGTGGTGCTGAATGTTTGCGGTGGTTGGGACAAGCACACTTTGTCAGGGCCCACCTGTTCCTCACCCCGTGTTTGGGAGTGCTGCAGGAATTTTACATTTCTTGACAGACAGATTTTGAGGGGGGTGAGAAGGAAGGGATTTGGTCCTCGCTGTGAGAGGTGTTGGTTCACATGTTCTGCTGTCTAGGTTAGGGGTTCTCCAAATTAATTTAGGATTTGTGCTACAGCGTATTTTTACTGAGAGTCCCTCCATAGTTAAAAGAGGAAAATCCCCTCTTATCCCTGATCAAGTATCAAGATGTTGTTAATAAACGTTATTTAACAGGTTCCTGGGTTAGCAAATGCTGTCCATTGCACCCCAGGGAGAGGCTCACATTCATCTGGACATGCTTTAAAGCGTTTGGGAGTTTCTGGCTCTATTAAAAGCAGGAAGCCATGAGGGGCACATCACTTTTAGCTGGTGCAGATGCTTGCCCAGCTTCCTCCCTTCCTGCTGGCTCCAGCTGTCCCAGAGGATGGTGGGTTCCTCATTTCCCTGGGAAATGTGTGGTGGTGCTCCAGCAGTGCCTCTGTGGCAGAGCTGGGCCCAGGAGGTGACTGAAGCTCCAGCTCTGTGTGCTCAGAGTACAGAGTTTGACTCCAAGGTACCAAGTATGTATCAGTTATTTTGTCTTGGTTCTTCACCTTCTTCACAGTCAGGTGTAGATGTCATTTGTTGAAGGACATTGGAGTCTGTTTGGCTGAACTGTTCGGATTAGTTTTGCTTATTTGGTAATTTGAATTGAAATTTCCCAGTATTTTTTTTCCAGAGAGTGGGAATTTGTGAAAAGTTACATTGTTGAAGACTTAGCTTGGTCTTTAAATAAGCTGGGAGTTAGTGGTGTAGTCTCAAGGGTAGTGGGAAATAGAAGTTCTTGTTTCCTATCACTTCCCTTTCATCATAGCCAAAATATAACTCTCTTTTTACAAGGCAATACATCTGTTGTCTTGCTTTGTCCATCCATCCTTTGTATCCTTTGTCCATCCCCTTTGACAGGGAGAAGTTTATCATCAAAGCAGCTTAGCAGTGTTGTCTGCCTTGCTCCTGAGAGCTGTGTGTCCTGCCCCAGTTCCCAGGAATTCCTGCTATCACTTCTGTAATTGCTGTCCCGATACTGGAACTCCACCTGGCTTAAAGAACAAAGCTGCACTGGGCTGTTTCCCTGCCCAGGCAATTAAGTGACTCAAGGCACTCCCAGCTCCTGGAGCCTGCTGCAAACCGGGCTGAGAGTTTGCTGGAAAGCTCATCAGCCTCTCCGGGTCTGATGGATGGATGCTGCAAAAGATGCAGCTTTTCCTGCACCTGCTGAGGGGGGAGCCTTGCAGTGCCACTGACCTGCAGGACAACATCGGTGCTTTTACCCCTCACAGCCACACAGCCGTGGAACTGCTGTGCTTCAGACATCAGTTGCTACCTGGTATCCAGGGATCTTAATTGAAACTGGGATTTATGGAGTTTTCTCATACCGACGGTTCCTGTGCCTTTGGGGGTCATTCATAGTTGTTCCTATTTCGGAAGCTTTTCGTGATCTCCAGAGGGAATTAGCTTGATGTAATTAGGCTCGTCAGTACCTCTTTCTGTCCGAGTAACTTGTGAACCTGTTTGCTGTGGTTGTCCACACACCATAGAAATCCCAGAGACTTGAGGTCTTGTGGAGCTCAAAGACTAAAGAAAGCCTGAATTTACTGCAGGGCTAAGCGGGGAATGTGGGATGCAAATCTTCAGGAAATGAGCTTTTAAACTTCCCCAGCTTGTGGAGCAATGTGTAAATTTTACTGCCTTTTCTGGTTACAGGCAGTGGAAATAGAGGCTGGGGTTTTTCTCAGTGTAACTCGTTTCAGTTGGGTTTTAACAACTGTAAGGCAGCAACAAAACATCCCAGCTTGGATCCATTGTTATCTCTTGGCTGTGGCTGCCGTTCCCAGTAGGGATGGAGAGCACTTACTCCAGGCTGACTAATTAAGGAATGACAGCTGGTTGGAAATAATCATTCTACTTTTGCAAGAGCTGTGAGCAACTTCACAAGAATCTCTGAAAAAAATGAACGTATCAACAAGATGAATTGACAATATTTAGAAGCTCTGCTTCCTCTGTGAGAAGCTGCAAGGTTCTTGTGGGGGTCAGATCATGCCTGGGGAGTGTGTGCAAGGGCAGGTCAGCCTTGCCAAGGTCACTGGGATGAGATGTCCCTGCTGCCAGCGGGTCTTGGAGCTGTTCAGCAGCAGAGCTGCAGGGAAATGGGCTCAATTCCGTGGTGATGCCACTTCAAAGGCACTTGGGAAACCGGCTTTGTGTGGAGGGTGGGTGGGGTGAACAGCGAGGTGCAGGGTGAGGGAAGGCAAGAGTGGAGCCTGGAGATGCCTATCCTTGTTCTTGCACAAGAGCTGGAGCCCAGCAGCACCGACCAGTGACACCAGCTGTTAGGAATTTTGAAATCCTTCTTTTGCCAAGTGCTGGGAATGGACAGGACAGATCAGAGTTGTCTGATTGCTTCTGACAGACAACAGGGCAGGATCCACCCTGTCATCTTCTAGTCTTCAATTAGAAGGCTTAAGTGCTGAGAGAGGGATTGTAGTCTCGGTTGGGATGTGAGGAATGACCCCAAAATTGTTTTGAGACAGAAGCAGAGCAAGTTTATTAGGAAGAGAAGATATAATAGGGACGATAAAATATGTATTTGGGAGCAGAAAGGGAAAGGATGAAGTATTTAAAAGCTCTAAAATATATTAAGAAAATGTGGAATGAATCAGGATGAGAAAGAGAAAACACAAGAAGCTGTAGTAGTAGATACCATTAAACTAAAGCAGCCACTTACTTGCTGGTGGAATCTCTAAATGCAGTGTTCATTTCCAGCCTAAAAATCAATCCGTGTTACCTGCCCTCACATTCATGGCTCAGATGTTGAGGGGACATGGAAGGGTCTCTGGGCAGCAGTGCTGCCTGTGTCAGGGCATCCATTTGGGGATCTGAGATGCTGTCTTAGCCAAGGCTGTGCTCTGCTGCTCTGAAGGAAGGGGGATAAGGAGAGAGAGGCGGGGATGATGCAGTCCTCCTCCTTCTCCCGTGGGTCAGTGGACATGGGGGTGAATGGTGCTGCATTCAGGTGGTGGCTGGTCACTGCTGGAGTTCCCCTGGGCTCAGTGCTGGGGCTGGTCCTATTTGATGTCTTTATTGGTGACCTGGATGAGGGGATTGAGTGCTCACTCAGTAACTTCACAGACAAGACCAAGCTGGGCAGGGGTGTTGCTCTGCTGGAGGGCAGGAGGGCTCTGCAGAGGGATCTGGACAGGCTGGGTCCATGAGGTTCAGCCAGGCCGGGTGCCAGGCCCTGCCCTTGGCTCACAGCCCCCGTGAGGGCTCCAGGCTGGGGCAGAGTGGCCGGGAAGGGCCAGAGGGAAATGCCCTGGGGGTGCTGGGGGCAGGGGCTGGACACGAGCCCAGGGATGCCAGGGGTGCCAGGGGTTCCCAGGGGGGCAAGAGGCCGATGGCCCCTGGGCTGTGCCAGCTCTGGGGGAGCAGCAGGGCCAGGGCAGTGCCCGTCCCCTGGGCTGGCCCTGCTGAGGGACCCCCAGGGCTGTGCCCAGTTCTGGGCCCTCCCAGGCAGAGAGACCCTGAGGGGCTGGAGGTGTCCAGGGCAGGGAACGGGGCTGGGGAAGGGGCTGGAGCCCCAGGAGGGGCTGAGGGAGCTGGGGGGGCTCAGCCTGGAGCAAAGGAGGCTCAGGGGGCCCTGCTGGCTCTGCACAGCTCCTGCCAGGAGGGGCAGCCAGGGGGGTCGGGCTCTGCTCCCAGGGAACAGGGACAGGAGCAGAGGGAACGGCCTCAGGCTGGGCCAGGGGAGGCTCAGCTTGGACAGCAGCAGGAATTTCTCCATGGAAAGGGTGCTCAGGCCTTGGCAGGGGCTGCCCAGGGAGGTTTGGAGTCCCCATCCCTGGAGGTGTCCAAGGAAGGCCTGGAGGTGGCACTCAGTGCTCTGGGCTGGGGACAGGGTGGGGATGGGGCACAGGATGGACTCGATGGCCTGGGAGGGCTTTTCCAACCTCAGTGATCCTGGGATCCTGTGACATTCCAAGGGTGTGGCACCTCCCCAAAGCCTGCTGCCCCATGTTCTTTCCCTGGGCAGCAGTGGAGGCACACTGGCACTGAGGATGTGAACAGCCCAGAGGGAATCTCGCTCTGCAGTCTGCCACTGTGGAATGTGATGATTCTGGTGACGTCTGTGTCCCTGCACACTGTGTCACAGTGCTGCTGTGCTCTAGTTCTGTTCTATGTTCCTAGAATGACATCATGTTTAGGAGGCAGTTCTCAGTTTCCATGCCGGGGAAAGCTGGCAAAGCTCTCTGAGCTGTTTTCTGATCAAGAGAGAAATGCAGTGGCAGAGTCTCACTGTGACCTGCCCAAGGAATGTTAGCTTGGGGCTAAGTGGATGAAATGTGGGATTTCTGCTGAATCTGCTGACCCAGGCCACCTGTGTTTGATATTCCCTGTTCCTTGCTCGTGGCTCCCAGGATCCATGGGTTTATTTAGCCTTCAGCTGCCAAAGGAGATGAGATGTTCCTTACTCATTTAAGGACATACTAATTGGATCCACCGTTAACAACATATAATCACTCTAATGAGTATTTTTACATATTCATATTAAAATACAATCAGAGAAACCCTGCATAGTTCCCTGCTGGCATGTTTGCTTTCCAGAATGGTGTAACTGGTGTGGGCTGCTCCCAGTCAGTGAGGGGAGAGCAGCCCTTGCACACCCTTTGCACCCCAGTGGGGGAGCTGGTTGGGAGCAGGGGGAGGTTATGGATAACTGGGATGGCCCTGCAGAGCCATCACTTCAAAAACCATGAACAGGGCTTTGCCTTGCAGTGTTACTGTTCTGCCTACATCCAGAAACCAGATGTTTTTGTGGAGTTGCCCAGAACATTTCCCGCCTTCATCCCTTTGTGGATTCCCCTGCAGCCAACTCCTTGGCTTGTAGGTGTCATTGTCCTGTGTGTCATAACCAGGTAGCTGAGTATTTCCAGCACCCTGTGGCCACAGTTTTTATAATGTCATCCAAAGTCCATGTGACACATGTTTTTCCACACCTTCAAGGAGGGTACAAGGTAAACTTGAGCCAGGGCAGGGGGAGGAAGGCTTGCTCTAGATGGGATGCTGTTAATTCTTCCATGTTTTCTGGGTTTGTGCAGCACACCCTTGTGGAAGACAGAGTGGGAGATGGATGCTTGTGAGATGGAATTGTGTTTTCAATGGGGGTGGATGTGGTTGTTAAGGACTTCTCCATAATCCATGATGGCAAGAGTAAAGGAACTTATTCCATCTTGTTTTACTTGAGCCTGTTGTTCCTCTTTCTGCTGAGAGAAAAGGGAAGAAGGGTGAAATAAATCCAGACAGTTTCAGGAGACTCATTTTGTCCTGCTTGACCCTCTGGAGTCTCCTGGGCACGGGGTGGGGAGGGCAGGGCTGGGGGAGCAGGAAGTGCCTGGGAATGAGGCCCTGGGAGCAGGGAGGAGGACAGTGAAAGGGAGCAGGTGATCAGCACCAGGGGGAAAGGAGGGAAAGGTTTTGGGGAGCTCAAAGAAACTTCTGCAGCTGGAGGTTTATAGGAATTGTTACCTCTTGTGAAGGAAAGGGAGGCAAGCAGCAGTAAGGAGCAGCTCTGATGTGGGGAGAGCACTGCAGTGAGGGCAGGGGTGACTGCCAAGGGTTCTGGACACAGCCTGGGCATCAATTGCAGAGATGTTCTGCAGAGAACCGTCCCTCTTCCTAGAGCTGGGGGGAAAAAAGCATATTCTGTTGCATGTAAGTAGTGTATAGTGATACTATTTTTTTTTTTGCCTAGCTGTATGCAATTTAACTTTGGCAGAAAGTGCTGGTTGAATACATTGACAGGTTTAATTGCTTTGGCTTGAGTAGGATGAAAGTGAATTTATTTCCCAGTGAGAAAAGCGTTGAAAGGCTGCATGAAAACCTGTCAAAGGAAATTGAAGCGGGGTTGGGGAGTTATCTTTACAGTAAATGGAATTGATAAACATGTCAGTTAAAAGGGGAATTTATTTATAATACTCAGGTTTTGTGGCCAGAAGTCTTTGAGAACTCCGTTCACTGGGAAAATGAATTTTACCTGTTCAATTGATTTGCTTTTTCATAATGCTTGTAGAGCAAGGAATTGTCACAGAGCAAAAAGCTGAAGTAATATTTCTTCTTTTTTTTCCAGAACACGTCAGTAATGGAGGATCAGAATGAAGATGAGTCTCCAAAGAAAAATACCCTGTGGCAGGTAGGACTAACATTGATGTAGAAGGAGAAATGACATGATTTTGTATGTTCCTGCTTTTGAGAAATGTCCAAATCTTGTGTCTGCATAATCATCCTTGGATGTATAGTTGGCTCTATCATCCTAAAATTAGCTCAGCCTTCAAGTGAAGGATGATGCCAGTGAATAATCCTCGAGAAATTACCAGTTCTCCTCAGATTTTGTAGTTTGTGCTGACCTTGGAAGGACAATGCTGCATCAAAGGATCCTTGGGAATAAAGTTCATTTGTATTTCTGAGCATTTGACCGGTGTTTAAAAAGAGAAGTTCAACATGGCAAGGACTTGCAACCAATTTGCTTGGAAGAAGTCTGGGAATGTTTCAGAGCTGACAAGTGCTCCCCAGCATCTCCCTGGGCCTCCTGAGGGGCTCATGGGGCTGGCATCAGGGGAGGTTCTCCTCACTAATCAGCAGTGACTCCTGCTGGGGCTTCTTGGAGCATCCTGAGCTGTAGCTAAGGCCCCAGGATTTTAATGAGGTGTGGATGTGGATGTCCCAAACACTGACAGGGGCTGTTCTGCCAAAACAAACCAAGCCCTTGATTCTCAGTTTGTATTTATGGACAAGCAGCTCAACGCTGGCATGAGGGTCTCGAATTCTTGTGTTAATTAGAGTATTTCTATCCAACTCTGTTGTTTGGACTGCCAGAACCTGAGGAAAACATCTGTGGAGACAAACTGCAGTGTGCTGAGAAACCACTGCTTTGAGCTGGGAAAGGTAGTTCTAAAAAGAATTAAGTTCCTTGCAGTTTAGAGGGTAAGAGGTGTTAGGGAAGAATTCAAGGCTTTCAGTGTAAGAAGTAATTTAGGAGCAAAGTCCTTTCATCGATCTCATCTGTGAAAGATGACATTTATCTGATGGAACTCATAGCTTGAAAAATGTGTTTTAAAATTTAGTTTTGATTATTACTTTGCATCTTCTTGCATGTTCTTCCTTGAGAGAGTTCTTGCAAAGCTGTTTCTCTAGTTTATGTATAAATACCAATACAAATACTGATATTTCTTTCCCAAACCCAGATAAGTAATGGAACTTCATCTGTGATTGTCTCAAGAAAAAGACCTTCGGAAGGAAACTACGAAAAGGAAAAAGACTTGTGTATAAAATATTTTGACCAGTGGTCTGAATCAGATCAAGTGGAATTTGTGGAACACCTCATTTCCCGGATGTGTCACTATCAGCATGGACATATTAACTCCTACCTGAAGCCCATGTTACAGCGGGACTTCATCACTGCGCTGCCAGGTACAGCAAAGGCCGTGGTGCTCAGGGCCCTCAGTGTGTGCTCGCTGCTGGGAACATCCTCCACACTGACCCTGTCCCTCCCCAGTACCCTGGTGCTTCCTGGGCCAGAGGGCAGGAGGGAGGCTGAAGTCATCCCCTTCTGTGATTAGTTGGATTGGCCACTGGATGCCAGTGTTGTTCCATGTTAAAATAGTTGGACCGGTGTTTCCTGAAGTTTGTGCTGGAATTGGAACTGAGCTGTCACAAAAGTTGTATCTCTGGTCTAAATTCCTTTTTCATACAAACTCCATAGGTGCAGAAAATACTACTGCAGAGGTATTTTAGTTTGGGAATTCTTACATTTTAATTTTGTTTTGAGTTTCTTTAATCTTAACTAGAAAGCTGCCTGCTTAGATGACTGGATCTAGTTTGTTTACTCTTATTGCTGACTTAGGAGCAAAACCACTTGGATTCTTACTGTGTTGTCCAGCCCTGATTCCTCCTTTCAGTTACTCAGAGCTTCTTCTGACACCCATCAGTGTCAGCCTGTGCCTCAGGTATAAAATCTGTTCTTGCACTTGTTCTGTGCACTTTGTCACAAAAATGCAGATCAGCAATAAGTGGATATATAGAATCTCCAGGTTGTAATCTCCTGGTAAGTTGTATTTATTTTTCCCTTAATTTTTGGAAGAATTGTATCTCTGGATTTTTGCAGCTGGGGAGAGTGATTCATTTGATTCCCTGAAAGGTAAATGTGTGGGCATTGTTTCCAGAGTGGGAAACAAGCCTGGAAGAAGTGGTCATTGTATTGTGTGTGCCCCTGGCAGCCCAGTGACACAGCCTCACCCTGCAGTGTGTGAGCAGCCTGTGGTGTCATCCCAGGAATGCCAGGACAGCAGTAACACTGAGGGTGGAAGGACAGGAGATGCAAATCCTAAAGGAATTGCAAACTGATAGATTTTTGTGCCCAGGGACCACTGAAGTAAAGTGTCTTTAAAGGTTGGTGGTACCACAAGTTCTGATGCTCTTGTAGCCGTTGGTGTGTTTGGGTGGTCTCTGGCGGGGGGGGGCATCCTGGTGTGTGGGACAAGATCTGTCTCAGGGCTTCCTGATCTCTGGAGAGCTGCAGTTTCACAAAACCCAGAGGAATCCAACTCTTGGAGGTGTTGGGAGGATTTTGGCTCATGTGTCAAACATGGTTGAGAAGAACTTGGTCCATGGTGGGGAATGAAGAACACAAAGCAGGGCACAGGAAGTGATTTGGAATTTTATGTGTGCTCTATTTGCTTAAAAAAAAGCAAGCTTAACAATGTGCAAGAGGGCTCTGAAAGGGGGGAGTGTCATTTCCCCCCACATCTCTGGTTCTCAGGAGTGACTTTATAGAGTACTGAGCTTGTCTGGCCACACACAGGAAAACCTGCTCCTCATTTTCTGGGCAGAGCAGTCTCCTTCAGGGAGTGTGGCTGTTCCTTCCAGCTTGTTCTCAAAATACTGGATGTTGATTTCTCTGGGGAGTAACTGGAACTAACAAAAATAAAGTGGAGTCATGGTGATCACAGAGTCACTGAGGTTGGAAAAGCCCTCCAGGATCATGGAGCCCAAGCTGTGCCCATCCCCACCTTGTCCCCAGCCCAGAGCACTGAGTGCCACCTCCAGGCCTTCCCTGGGCACCTCCAGGGGTGGGGACTCCAAGCCTCCCTGGGCAGCCCCTGCCAAGGCCTGAGCACCCTTTCCATGGAGAAATTCCTGCTGCTGTCCAAGCTGAGCCTCCCCTGGCCCAGCCTGAGGCCGTTCCCTCTGCTCCTGTCCCTGTTCCCTGGGAGCAGAGCCCGACCCCCCTGGCTGCCCCTCCTGGCAGGAGCTGTGCAGAGCCAGCAGGGCCCCCTGAGCCTCCTTTGCTCCAGGCTGAGCCCCCCCAGCTCCCTCAGCTGCTCCTCAGATGACTGAATGTCCAGACCCTTCACGTGCAAGTCTGAGCTTCAATTATAATTTTATTTGCTCTTCTACCTCAGGGCTGATACAGACTTACACAGATCTTTCATATTATATATTTCATTTCTGCCTAGGAAAATTTTGGGAGCTTTATAAGATGACACTTGTTTACACCACATTTGTATATATCAAAGTATATCTTTACAACCTCTGTTGCTTTTTCCCAGTGTAAATACTGGGAATTGTTCCCACATTCAGCCTTTCTTGAAGGTGATGTGGCGTGCAAAGAACATCTGTCTAAATTTACCCAGGAACTTAATCCAAGCTGATTGAAATCAATCCTGTGTTGGGCTGCAATCACATTAAAGGATAACCCTGGAGTACCACTCTCAGGCACATGGGGGGATTTTTGGGGTCATCCTGTGCAGTGCCTGGCGTTGGAAGCGATGATCCTTGTGGATTCCTTCCAACTCAGGATATTCCATGATGCCTTTTTAAAAGATGGCTTCACTTGTCTTAAGTAAAAAGTCTTTTGTTTTAAACAGAAGTAAATTTTGCTTGCTGCTGTCCTAACCAATTTTACACCTGTGAGAATGTAGGAAAAATGGAAATAAGTTGGTGGAGTCTGGCTTCCCTTGTTTCCAGTGACCAAGTGGTACCTGTGATGTGTTTCTTGATCTGAGTGACTGTTTTGTATCTGATGGTGATCAGATTTGGAGACTTGACATCCCACATTTGGATTTCATTTTCATACAGGGCCATATTTATACATGGACCTTTGAAATCCCTGAGAGTTTTAATTGTTTTAATTTATTATTGAAATTCAACCAAACCTTCAGCTGGCCCTTCTAATCAAGAACAGCTCTTTTTCACCATTTTCTATAAAACTGCAGAACCTCTTGTAGAGGCATAGAAGATGGATTTCATGTTTTTCTTTGAAAAATCTACCAGCAAACGCTAGATTCATTTTACTTAAGAAAATGGATAGGTTTTAGTAGCTATTTCAAAAATTTTCTCAAATCTCTCACTGTCTTCTAATGTAAAATAGGAATATGCAGCTATTTCAGGCCTTGATGTGTCTTAAACTTAGTCCTGCATGATGTCTGACATAATTGTCGTGGGTCTGTCCTTCATATCTGTGCTTTGGACCTGTTCCTACTATGTTAATGAGGGTAAACAGTTTACTTGACATCTTTTTTGAATGGAGCAATTTAAATCTGTGCATTTCTGCAAGCAGTAAAAATGTTAGGAATAGACTTGATAGCAGAGCACTTGTGTGTTCCCAGTGTGGGACTTCAGAGGCCCTGGGTATTCATAGAAGAGGAGATTGGCAGATTTTAACATCAGAAAACACTTCAGTTTCTCACTTGTTAAAAATCTGGTTTTAGCTGTTATCAGTGTTACACAGAATTGTGAAATTTGGGCATCTTGATAAGGAAAGGGTTTTTGCCTGAGAATTCCCAGCTGATCCTTAAATCTCAGTGAGCTCCTGGGTGTCAATGTGCCAGGAGGGCACAGTCCCAGAGTGAGGGGCAAACACAGAGGGAGCTGCTGTGGGCTGTGCAAAGCTCAGCTCAGTGAGACATCCATGAGCCTGTGGTAGCACCGTGAGCAGGAGGCTGAAAAAGCCCTGGGGTGAAGTGAGCTTAGTCACAGTGTGCCTGGAGCCAGGAGGGACATCCCTGTGCTGGGGCCATCCCTGTCCTGGGACATCCCTGTGCTGGGACATCCCTGTCCTGGGACATCCCTGTGCTGGGACATCCCTGTGCTGGGACATCCCTGTGCTGGGGACATCCCTGTGCTGGGACATCAGGGCCAGGGAGGGATTGTCCTGCTCTGCTCTGGGCTGGGGCAGCCTCACCTGCAGTGCTGGGACAGTTTGGGTGCCACAACATCAGAGAGACCTAAAGGTGCTGGGAGTGCCCAGAGCAGGGCCAGGGATGGGGAAGGGTCCGGAGGGGCCACCCGAGGAGCGGCTGAGGGCACTGGGCTGGTTCAGCTGGAGCAGAGGGGCTGAGGGCAGAGCTCCCCGGGGGCTGCAGCTCCCAGCTCTGCTCTGGGACAGGGACAGCAGCCAGGGCACGGCTGGGGCTGGGCCAGGGAGGGCTGGGCTGGAGAGCAGGGAAAGGTTCTTCTTCCCCCAGAGGGTGCTGGGCACTGCCCAGGCTCCCCAGGGAATGGGCACGGCCCCGAGGCTGCCAGAGCTCCAGGGGCGCTGGGACAGCGCTGCCAGGGATGCCCAGGGTGGGGGTGTCTGTGCTGTTCCTGCTTTGTCACGTATCGTTTTTCTTAAGCAGTTTGGGCAATTGTGTTTAATCTGGAGAACTCTGGACAAGTCTTTGTAGAAAATACTATTTCACAGGAAAGAAAACAGAAAGCAGTTAAGTGGCTGAACACACATTGCGTTACTGAGACATCAGATTCATTTCTAAATAGGAAATCATAAAACCATGAACTTATGATTGTTGTGTTTGCCTTGTGCTGGAAGGTGTTGGTGGGGATAGAAGGCAGGCCCTGCTGTGTCCTGTCTGCCATTGGGACTGTCTTCAAGGACTTTTTTATAGGATCAAAATTGTGATTAAATCAGATTTTTCAGACACGACTCAAGGGACATGGACATTCTTACTCACACAAGGATTTAAAATACAACCCAGATTTCTAATACTGGAATATGGTTATAATAAACTCCTGAAGTGTTTGTGCTTGATTCAGACTGGTAACACCAGAGATGCAATAGTGCTGACTCTGAGAGGCATTTCAAGTGTGATCCTCAAGCTGATGTGTTGAGTGTTCTGTAAGATAATACAGGTGTCTGAGAGCAGGGGAGGAACCCAAACCCCACAACAATAAAAAAACTCAGAACCAGGCAGATGTTTAGTTGAAAGGATACCCTGTAGCGTGGCCTTTTCCTTAGGTGGATTGTCAGTAACTTCACAGCTCCTCAGTGCCCTCATCCTCTCCTTCACGGTGGATAATTCCTCAGTTTGTTGCCAGGAGATGGCAGTAATAGATAAACAGTATTTTTTTGTCCATGAATGTAATGGAATTACAGAATGGTTTGGGTTGGAAGGGACCTTTAAGCCCATCTTGTTCCACCCCTGCCATGGGCAGGGACACCTTCCACTGTCCCAGGCTGCTCCAAGCCCTGTCCAGCCTGGCCTGGGACACTCCCAGGGATGGGGCAGCCACAGCTTCTCTGGGAACCTGTGCCAGGGCCTCATTGGAGAATCCCTTCCCAATATCCCATCTGACCCTGCCCTCTGGCAGTGAGAAGCCATTCCCTGTGTCCTGTCCCTCCATCCCTTGTCAATGGTCCCTCTCCATCTTTCCTGCAGCTCCTTCAGGTCCTGGAAGGGGCACTTGGGTCACCCCAAAGCTTCTCTCCCCCATCTCATTTGAGCATCTTCTATTTGTCCATCACTTTTTGCCTTGGGAATTGTTCATTTCACATCTGACATGTTCATGATCTTTACACTTCAAAAACTGCTCGAAACCTTAAGCAAGGAGTGAGCACCATATTCCAGTGCCATACACAACCTTTGCTCGGTTCCTGGCTGGAATAAGGGCACAGTTAGGGTGTGCTTGGTGCTCTTCTCACTTTCTCTCATCTAAGAGGTTTAGTATGCATGTGATGGTTAGTTTATAAAATATGCTAATTGGGCAAAATTGCACGTCTCCCCTTTCATGTGAGAACAGCATCCAGTCCCAGGTCCCTGTTCAGCACAGGTCCCACATTCCCACCTTCCCTGGAGACACCAGGGGATTGCTTTGACCCACTTGTGCCAAGGGCAGCTCTTCCTGGGGCTGCACAGAGTTTTCATCATTCATTTTCTCATTCACCTGCAGTCATTCAGAGACAGGAGTAAAGAATTTTACACCTGAAAAGTGCAGGCTCTGAGAGATTTGCTGTCATCATGTGCTTCTGGCTCTTTTGGGATACAGACACAGCTAGGGGGGTGTTCTTCTATCAAAGGGGAATTCAGGACACTTGAAAAGGTTGGTTTGATGTGTGTCTGCTCCCCTGCCCACACCACTGCTGATTCCAAATGCCTGTCACGCAGAAGGGACAAGGCTGCAGCCTCAGATCTCTGGGAAAGCAGGAAGCTGGAAGTTGGTGCACTTGTCATTCTGCCAAATTTGCAGAAATACAGTTGGCATCAGGGTGTGTTCCTTTCTTTTCAGTATTTTCTGGGGTTGCTGAAATTATCTGACTCTCTTTGGTGTTTACTACTGGTTTCTTCTAGCTTAATCCTAATTTTGGGGTCATTAATTTTTATATTGAATTAGTAACCATGAAGCACAGTAACCTGGTGGAACTGAATGATGAATTCTGACATTTCCTAGCACTACAGTCTCTTTCTTACCTAATGATTTGACTAAATATTCCTGTGTGAGGCAGATATTACTACACCTTTAGCTACACAAGCAGTGAGTGCACAGGTTAGCTCTGGAGGTGGGATGAAGGTGAGCTAAGGTCAGATGGTGGATAACTGTTGAAAGGAATGGTGCAGTGAAATGGGAGCCTGAGACATTTTCTCCAGGAACCTCAGTGTAGGGCTCTGCTCACAGTTTGCTTTGGGAGCTGCAGTGCTTTAGGGGGGAAATTCCCCCTCTTCAAAATGTGATGTGCTCTGTGCTGGGAAAATACAGAGTCTGTGGTGACTGCAGGGTGAGAGGTGTTCTGGGGAGTGCCTTGCTCTGCCCAGCCGGGTGCCCTGGGGACAGGGGGCCCAGTGGGATCCTGGGGTGCCTCAGGAAGAGCATTCCCAGCAGGTGATTCAGGGCCTGCATTCTGTCATGAGTTGTGTTGTTCAACATGACTGTTTGAGACAAAGTCTAAAATAACTGTTAAATCTCTTCCTGGTAAAACTTGCTGTGTGCCCTGTTCCCACCTGGGGTCTTCACAACCAGAAATGCTTGCTCAGCAGACCTGTTGGTTTGTTTTTATTGTGTCCTCCACTTGGCACACTGTGTCTTCTTGATACCCAGGGACTCATGATTTTGGACTGGCTCTTGAAAGCAACCTTGCAATGATGGTATTTTCTGGGGAGAAGCTTTGAGAACTGTTTCAAATCACATGACATCTCAGTAAGATAAATTTATCCCAAATGCACAGTATGCAGAATCTCAGAATTATTGCTTGACTGGAATGATTGGGATGTGGCAGACTGGCAGAGCACTTTTACAAGGGATTTAAAATGCCCTGGTATTTTCCTCCAACTGCTGCTGTAGGAGATGGGGCAGCTTAAAGCTGCTCTGAGAAATGGTGGTGTTGAGAGAGGATTTTCTGGTTTGGAATTAGTGAGATTTGAGACCCACCAGTTATTTGGACATTATTACATTTCAGTTTTTGAATCTGTTATTACGATTGATGTTGAAAAATGTGTATAAACCCAATTTACATTGTAGGAGTTTTCACTGTCCTTTAAAGCCTTGTCACAGTTCTCTAAATTACGTACAAGAAACGAATAGTAATTGGTTTGTAATTCCTGTTGCTGCTCCTTTTTATGAAGGCCACACCAAATTTAGTGTGCAGTGGAGGACTATATGAACACACTTTCTTAATTCTTTAAAAGGATAACAGTAGTTCCTTTGATTTTTCAGGACTACTTGAAGCCTGAAGTAGGCTGTTATGGGATAAAGTGGAAAATTAAAAAGGTTGTCATCTCCTGCTTTGAAAGATTTTTTTCATGCTTGGCCAAGGCTTATGTCATTCATGAAAATGAAGTTCTTCAGCATCTCAGATTCAGGGCAGTTTTGTGGAAAGCAAAATTGCAGGTCCTTTGAAATAAGTACCAGACTTAGCAGTGAATTGCTGTGGGACTGATGATGCTGGAATTGGAATGTGGACAAGAAAAGTTTGGTTGCTGTTTTAAATTCGGTGCAAGTTCATTATCAGAGTGGTTTCTGTGTAGGTACCTTTACACATCTGCAGTCCTGGTGTGAAGTCAGGCCCCCTGAGTGGGAGACAAGGTCTGGGCAAGGGGCAGAGGCAAAATTGTGCAGTGTTCCACTGGTTTGTGTCCTGAGAGGTCTGTGCTGGCAGCTCCCTGCACTCACCAGATTTATTGTGCTGCTTCTTCATCCTGCCAGCTCCTGCCTGAGTATCCAGTGCTTTGGAGAAGTATTAACTGAGTTAGGAAATAAAATACTGCAGCATGTAGTCCTGGGTCAGTGGGCCAGACCCCAGTCCTGACATGTTCCTGGGCTGTGAGTGCATTTCACACGTAAATCCAACCCTGCTGTGATCTAAAAGGGTCACAGGGGCTGCCAAGCTGCTTCTGGGCTCTGCATAGGGAATGTGAATGTCCCCAGTCTCCTGATAAAGGGGCTCTGAGCTCCTGCTCTGGAGGGAGCTGTCCCTGCCTGTGGCAGGGCATTGCAATGAGCTGAGCTTTTGGGTCCCTTCCAGCCCACACCATTCTGGGATTCTGTGGTGACTGTTGCTTGTTGACCAACACCCTTAGGCTGCAGGTGAAATTGCAGCAGCTAATTCAGCCCCTGAGCTGAGTTCTGCCCACAGGCTGATGTTTGGAGTCCTCTCCCTTTCCTTGGGGGTTCTCCTGGGTTCCCTGCTGACCCCACTTTGCCCAGCCCCACTGCTGTGGGTTCAGCAGTGCCCAAAGCTCAGTGTCCCAAGGTGGGAGAGCAGCAGCTGCAGGAGGGGTGCTGAAGGTGGTATCTGTTCACGTGGCTGTTGTAAATACATCCAGAAATCTTTGGAAAGTTGAACTAAATTTATTCTGCGCTGGCATTGAGGATGCAGGAGCTGAGTGGTTGCCCTTCATCATTTGAGAGTTGCTTGACTCCTGCTGATCCTGAGGGTTCTTAGCTGGTTCTTACACCAGAACCAGTGGCAGCCATTGGTTATCCCAACTAAATCCTGTATGGAATCTTACAGTCTGAGTTGCTCAGCTTGAATCTCCTTAAAAAATATTGCTGCTCTTGAGTTTTTTTCTCTAGCTGAAGAGAAAACCGCCCAGCTTCTGGTGTAAGTCACTCAGGAATAATTTACCTGAGTACAGATCAAGGGACAACAACCATGAATTGGGAGAACTGCCCTGGATGTTAAAGCACCATCTGCAATTAAACTCATGGAATTCCCTTTCCTACATCAGGCTGCAGGGCATGGTGTCACTGGGATATGCTGTGCCACCAGAGTTCTGAACAAAATTCAGGAGTGAATTTGGCATCTGCAGATTCTGGGAAGGGCTTAAATAGAAAAGGTGTCCTTGCAGGAAAGTATCTGCAGAAACTTTGCTCACATTCCCTGCTCTGTCTGTACTTGTTCCTGTGGAGTCCTGTCTCATGCTGAGTTGAATTCTCTGTTCTTACATGTGAGGGAAGAGTCAAAGAATCAATATCTCAACTTTTTATTGCTGCTGCCTGTGCTTGAAGATTGCCATCTTTTGGGATCATGTGCTCAGTGAGTAAAGGATTCTGTGCCCAGAAGTAGCAAAACACTTCGTGCTGCTTGTACACTCTGCTGAATTTGGGGTTCACAGAACCACACAGAATGGTTTGGGTTGGAAGGGACCTTAAAGCCCATCTCATTCCACCCCTGCCATGGCAGGGACACCTTCCACTGTCCCAGGCTGCTCCAAGCCCCATCCAGCCTGGCCTTGGGCACTGCCAGGGATCCAGGGGCAGCCACAGCTTCTCTGGGCACCCTGTGCCAGGGCCTCCCCACCCTCCCAGGGAACAATTCCTTCCCAATATCCCATCTGACCCTGCCCTCTGGCAGTGGGAAGCCATTCCCTGTGTCCTGTCCCTCCAGTTCCTGGTGCAAAGTCCCTCTCTGGGTTCCCTGTAGCCCCTTCAGACCCTGGAAGGGGCTCTGAGGCCTCCACACAACTTCTCCAGGCTGCACATTCCCAGCTCTCCCAGCCTGGCTGCAGAGGGAAGGGGCTCCAGTCCCCTCAGCAGCTTCCCAGCCTCCTCTGGGCCTGCTCCAGCAGCTCCATGGCCTTGTGTTGGAGGCACCAGAGCTGGGATCTGGGCTGGGCTGGGGTCTGAGGAGAGCAGAGGGGAGAATCCCTCCCTGCACCTGCCCACGCTGCTTTGGCTGCACCGTTGTGCCCATTCTCCCTCTGGGGCAGAGGGAAGGTCCAGCAGGCAGAACAGAGCAGGAAAGGCGTAAAACCTTGGAGATATTTTGGTGTCTCTGTTTGCACTCACTTGTAACTGGTGCTTCTACACATGGCAGTGTTCTCATGGTGCTGCAGTGCCCTGAAGCTCTGGAGTCTGGGAGTGCCTTGCAGGGCTGCTTCAGTTGGTTCCTGTGCCCTGACTGACTGATTGCCTTCATTTCTTTGTAGAGCAAGGCTTAGATCACATAGCAGAAAACATCCTTTCCTACCTGGATGCCAGGTCCCTGTGTGCAGCAGAGCTGGTGTGTAAGGAATGGCAGAGGGTGATCTCGGAGGGGATGCTGTGGAAGAAGCTCATCGAGAGGATGGTACGCACAGACCCGCTGTGGAAGGGGCTCTCGGAAAGGAGGGGTTGGTAAGTACCTGAGCTCAGCCCTGCACTGCTCTTCTTCCCACACTCCCTCAACAGGGGCTCTGCCAGAAAGGGACTTCAGAGCAGATGGGTATTGCTGAGCTCCTGGTCCCTGCTGGGACAGGGGGCCAAAGCTGTCAGCTCCCTTTCTGCTCCAGCTTTGTCCCTGTCCTTCTGTGCTCCCGTGGCTGTCACCTCTTTCTTGCTTAAGTCTGTCTGCAAATTTGGAATTTCTGTTTTGAATTCCATCAGCCCACAAAAGCCAGTGGCAGTGTGTTTGCAGGGCTTTTTCTCAAGTATTTCCAATTCAACCTTTTTTTTTTTTTTTCTTATGATGTAGAATAGCAGCTTGGGCTGCAGAAACCTCTCAAAGAGAAACTATTTCTGTTTGTGGCAGTGGAGTTTTCCTGTCCTTTCCAAGTTTTTGGAGAACTGTTCTGCTTCAGAAACCTGTTTCCCTGTGCTCTCTAGTGGTGTGCCTGAGCAAAGGCATGTACAGAGCAAGGGGATGGCACCCTCCTGCCTAGAAACCTTATGGAACAGGGAATTATGACTGGTAAACACTTGTTATCTTTTTAATCTTGGGCATTTTAAATACTTGTCAAATTGCAAAGTCACAAGGGCTGTAATGGTGATGCTAAAAATTCTTCCAAGTATTTCTGAGATACGTGCAAAGGGTTTGTTGTGGACAGGCTTCTCATTCCTGTGAAGTTTGGATTTTTTGTCATACATTAAAAACTGTTTTTCTGGTTCTTTCTAGGGATCAGTACCTGTTTAAAAACAGACCAACAGATGGGCCCCCCAATTCGTTTTACAGGTCCTTATATCCGAAGATAATCCAGGATATAGAGGTGGGTGTTCTGGTCTGTCCTGTCTGCAGGACAGGTAATTGTGCTGGGTGTTGGGGTTCCAAAGGGAGCAATGAATGTGTCACTGCTGCTCTTGGGATGAGATAAAAAACACCCTCAGCAACTCCCTGCCACAGCAGGTGCATTGGCTTTAGCTGTTAGCACCATCCTTTTGGCATTTAAAGAGTTTTGGAATTCTTCTGGACTGTGGATGTTAATAAAATAGCAGGGACACACTACTCCAAGGTAATTCCATGTATTGCTGAATGTTTAATATATTGGTCACACTCACTTAGGAGGTGATTTGAGGGTTAATGCCTTAAACACCAATCCTTTAAAACATTACTTCTAAAGCAGTGACTGCTGCAAATACAGCTTTGGTCCCCATATGGGATTCTTCCTCTCTCCACTGGTTTGATGGGAATAATAACCAGTCCTCTGATGATAAACCCACAGGGGTATCAGTGGTAAAGAAACTTCAGATATAAAATTTTGCTTATCTTGTTTTGAGATTTACAGAGTTGGGTTTGCTGGGTGGTTTTGTGATATTTCTGATAAATCAGGGTCAGCCCAGTATTCTGCCAGCAGGCAGAAAATGTGTCTTGCTCTGTTTGCTGTAGCCACCACAAAGCTCTGAAGTTACACCACAGACAGTCATGGATTTAGTTCAGGATGGGAAATTATTGGTCTGAAATTCATTAGTGGGTAAATGTGTTTTGATGTTGAAGACAGATGTGAACCAATGGAATCACTCTGCAAAATGGCAAATGTCAGTTTGAGCTGCTTGGCACTCAGGAAATGAAATTATTCAGAACTCTGAACTCAGCTGTAAAATGGTTCTGCTGGAAGGCATAATGTACTTGCCAAATACCTTCTTATAAACCTTGCTACATAATTTATAGACATTTAAAGATAAAGAACTAAGCATGAAATGCACCCTAGGCAGAATATGACCAAACTTGATAATTATCTGTGATCTGAATGATCCACTTTAATATTTGAGGGAAGCTGGCTTTTCCGTGTAAGGAGTGGGAGTGATACTGCAATGCTAAGAAGCCCGTGGGTTTAACAAGTTTGTGTGATATTTTCTTGGTTTCTGCACAATTCTGGCCTAGTTCTTTGAAGAAAATGGGCAGAAAGCAGCATGAAAACCTTTGCATAGAACACTGGAAGAGTTTGGCATTACTGTAACTCACACTTTAATGTCGTTGTTCTGAAACTCATTTGTGTAAGTGGAACATTTGTATAGGCATTGTTGTTATTAGAGGTGAAAGGATTCCTTGAAGGTGTTCTGAGGAGTTTCTAAGGCCTCTTGAACTGTCCCAGTCTGCTCTTTAATTGCTGTAGAATCTGTGCAATGCACAGAAACAGACAGTCCTTGCTAGAATGAAACAAGTAGGAAAACCCCAGCCCCCTCTTGCTTCTCTCATCCCCAGAATCCATAATGAATGTAAAAAAATTGTCAGTCTTTAAGTAGCTGACAGTGAGAAAAGGGTAGCCCATTAAAAATATATTGTAGCTGTGGGCACATTTCTTGAAAAAGAATTCCTAGATTTCATTAAATTAACCATAAATAACAATATATTAATTCATTAAATTAACAGTTATTCACAGTAATCCTCCTCAGATTAGGAGGAAAATTTGCACTGCACAGCCTGGTAAGCAAGAGCTCATCTGTTCAAAATGGATAGATAAGACATTGTGTTAGCAAGTCAGGAGACAGAGATTTCCAGGACTTGCTTGTAGATTGAGCTCCTGGCTGTTATTTGCCATTCAGAGGGGCTGGGGTGGCTGCTGTGGGATGTGCAGTCAGGGTTGCCCTGGGCAGGCTGGGGGCTGGAGCCCACCCTCAGCCAGGCTGTGCCACCAGCATTGGAAGCAGTGCCCTGAGGAGTGAGCCTGGGAACACACAGCAAACTGGGAGCTGTGCCATGGCTTCTGCCCGTTCCAAACTGCCTGGCAGCGCAGCTCCTTCTCTGGGTGCTTCCTGTCGTTTTCTCTGGTGCTTACATCCTGCAGGGTGGGAAATGCTCCTGGGCCGTGCTGGGAGCTGCTGTGTGGCTCAGGCAGAGCAGGGCAGTAAAATCAGGGCTGTGCAGGGAAAATCCCCTGTACTTCTCTACTTGCCCTGCCATGCTTGTCTGCAAAGCCATGCAAACCTGCAGTCCCCAGTGGCTGTCAGACTCCTGGGCTGTGGCTGCAGGCGCTGGCAGGAACTGCGACACCGGCCGTGGCCCTGAGCGCGAGGGCAGCGCGGGGAACCGGGCAGCCGAGGGCTCCTGCCTCTGCCCTTCCCTGGAGCAGGAGTGAGCAGAGCCTCTCTTTGCCCACATTCAGGAAATGAATGCAAATTTGCCAGTGTTCCAGAGTGAAGTGAGTGTTTGGAAGCCCCGGTGGCACAGGCAGCGCCTTTCCCCCTCCCGGTTCCCCGGCACTGCCGAGCTGCAGGGAAGGCAGGACAACAGCACAGGGGGATTGTGCCACAGCAGATTTTCCCTGCTTTCATATTCCCTCCAAGCCCTCTGACATGTTGCTGTTTGCCAGGTCTCCAGCCTGGAGTGGGGTTGGTGTTTGTGCTGATAGCCAAGGGTGCAAGGATTCTTCATGTTCAAAAGTCTACTATAATTTCTCAAATAAACCACCCTTTAAAATACTTTTCACAAATTGGTTCCCTAAAGGGCTGTCAAAAGAAGCTTTTAACACTGTCTAAAAATGTAGTGAGTGAGTACCAATAATAACCAAACTTAGCTTCAAGATTAGGAGCACTTTCTTAACTTTTTCCTTGTTGTTTTTGAGCCCCGAGTCACTCCCCTGCAGTTTTGTACTTCTCCTGTTCTTCCATGTTTCACAACAATGTGCAGAGGCTCTTCAATAAGAGAACGTAGCTGCATGAAGGATTTTGTGTCTCTGAATACCAAAATGTTTTTTCTTCAAATATTTGCCTGGACTTCTAAGAAGATCTTGCTGTTTCTGTCAGAGGATCAGAGTTTAGGGAGCCATATTAACATTTACAGAATTATATACCTGTTGTTAAAAACAAATTCAAAGGACTTTGTTTTTTAATATAGTAAAATTTATTTGATGTAGCACAAAAATCTCGTCATTTGGTATTTTACCCCAAAGATTAGTAAAATTCTGCCAGACTGTTCTAAGGGTGAGAGTTATGAATTTACTGCAGCTGGTGCTAAATTAGGTTGTGGGCAGAGATAAGCTCAAAGGAGAATGTGCTCTCTGACTGTCAGAATGTGAAAAATAATCCCAAATCTGAATTAACAATTGGAAGGGAAAATGAAGACTGGTAAACAGCAAATTTGAATTCTTTCTCTACTTGCATTTTGGGTCAAAAGTTCATGCAACCACAAAGTGGTGGTAGCTACAAGGTAATACAGGCAGTGATTTGGCAGAGGGAGGTTCCCTTGCTTCTCCAAAAATGTAGTGGTGCCAATGTCTGTTTATTTCATGCCAAACACATTTTAGGAACATAATGTCACTTCTGAAGTCATTGGATTTGAAAATTAGAGGACATTCAGAGATCTGAAACCAAATTCTTGGAAAGAGATGGTTGCTCTCCACCTCCAGTGTGAAGCCAAATATTTAATTAGGTTTCATTTCACAAGAGGTGGTCCAGTCATTTTAGTCTCCAAGTCACATGTTGAAGTGCCAAGCTTCTTTAGGAGCTTTTTTTAAAGGGAAAACCTTTTTGAATTTGGGTTTGGGGGATTTATTGTAGCAAATGGATCTTGGAGAATGGCAAATGGAGAGCCCTGGCTGGTGTGGGTGTCCTGTGCAGGGCTGGCTGTTCCAGTGGGGGCCCTGTCCCCTGGCACAGGGCCAGGCTGGGAACTCCATCCTGCTCCTTCCAGAACCCCAAGTCCTGGAATTTTTCCATGTTATTTGTGAAGCTTGGCCAGCTATTGTGTTGTCCCCTCAGGATTAGCACAAGTATCTGTTTCTGGTGATGAGTTGAGAAGACTTTATTTCAGAAATATTCCCCTTATTTGAGGCACATGGTGAGTGCCCCCATCTCATTTCCATGGAGACTTAGGCCCACCTAATTATGACAAGAATTAAAATGTGGTTTTTCTGAAGACTTTAGGAAAATGTGGCACCAGGCTATCAGAAAAACACTCTGTGTTCTTCTGAATTCTGAAAAAGTTCTAGTTTTAGGACTGGAATTGAAATTTTGAAGCCTTGGGACAATTTGAAAAGGGGAAAAAGTTGACTCTGGCCCTAAGTCCCTGCCAGCATTGGGAGATGGTTGTTTATGAAAGTTACAGTGTATAATTTCTGAGGGAAATGGGTTTGTTTAGTACTGCTCTAATTATGATGCTGGAGAAATTTTATGTGCCTGTGTGGGGAGAATCTGGGCAGCATTATATGCCTAGAAATTTTTTCAACCAGCCTTTGAAATCTTTATTCCACAGGCACTTTCCAAAAAGCATTTCTTAAAGATGAAGCTGGCCAAGGAAAGGGGAGGCTTGGAGCAGGAGGGACCGAGTTCTTGTGGTGCATGGCACAGACAGAGGCTCTCTGCTCTGAGCAGGGCAGAGCTCCCCTTTCAGCTGCCCCTGCCACGGGGTGGGGCCCTGGCTTGGGTCCTTTGGTTCACTTTGCCTGTGTCACACCCGTTTTGTTCCACAAATGGGCTGGAGAGCAGCCCCTGGAAAAGGACCTGGGGGTCCCATGGCCAGTTGAACATGAGCCAGCAGAGCCCTGGAGCCAGGAGGGACATCCCTGTGCTGGGGACATCCCTGTGCTGGGACATCAGGGCCAGGGAGGGATTGTCCTGCTCTGCTCTGGGCTGGGGCAGCCTCACCTGCAGTGCTGGGGCACTTTGGGTGCCACAACATCAGAGAGACCTAAAGGTGCTGGGAGTGCCCAGAGCAGGGCCAGGGATGGGGAAGGGTCCGGAGGGGCCACCCGAGGAGCGGCTGAGGGCACTGGGCTGGTTCAGCTGGAGCAGAGGGGCTGAGGGCAGAGCTCCCCGGGGGCTGCAGCTCCCAGCTCTGCTCTGGGACAGGGACAGCAGCCAGGGCACGGCTGGGGCTGGGCCAGGGAGGGCTGGGCTGGAGAGCAGGGAAAGGTTCTTCTTCCCCCAGAGGGTGCTGGGCACTGCCCAGGCTCCCCAGGGAATGGGCACGGCCCCGAGGCTGCCAGAGCTCCAGGGGCGCTGGGACAGCGCTGCCAGGGATGCCCAGGGTGGGGCTGTTGGGTGTCTGTGCAGGGACAGGAGCTGGACTGGATGATCCCTGTGGGTCCCTTCTAACTGAGGATACTCTGTTACTCTGTGAACTCTGGATTTTTCAAGTTTATTGTGTATAAACTTGCTTATTGTCTCCAATGGGACCTAAAAATTGCAATAATTCTGTTTGTCAGCAGCATTATTTTGGTCAGGTGTTGGGTATAGTCAGACGCATTAAAGTGCCTCAGAGGATCTCTCTCCCTTCATTGATATAGGCTTGTATTTTTAAGATTTCCTCTCCAGCTCTGGTAGTTAGAGCAGTAATTCCCCTGCATTGCTTTGGTGGAAGCAGGAATCCATTTGAAGTCCATATGTGTCAATGTTGCACCTGTAACATAAAAACTTGAAATTTCAGTCTTAAGTGTATTAGTTGGTAGAAATTGGTGGAAATGAGGATCTCTTAAGAGAAAACCAACCAGGGCCATCAGTGTGTGTGACTGATGATGAGATCATGTGTGTGTGACTGAGAAAGGTGCTGCCCTGGAATCCTTTTGGGCTCCCATGATTTGAGGCTGTGTTTGCAGAGGGGCCTGGTGGGCAGGACAGACCTTTCAGGGGAGAGCATCTGCTTTGTCCATCTGCAACCTCCTGCTGAGGGATTCCTGAGTGGGAGTTGAGTGGATTCCTTACTCCTTACCTGGGGCAGCAGAACAGCTGAGGGCAGGTCAGACTGGCCAGCACAGATTCAGAGGCACAGGGGTGAGAGGCAGCTGCACGTGGAGTCAGCACTGTGTCCTTTCTCAGGGGAGTGTTCTGCCTCCCTCAGCACGTCAGGATTGCCACCACCCTGGGCAGCAAGACATTCCTGATGCTGGTTGACTGTTCTTTGGGTCTGAAAGGGCATTTCATGTGGCCTTTTTTGTCTGGTTTGCCTAAGCTGGTCTAACAGCATTGTGACACTTACAGAACTCTTCCTCAGGCTTGATTCAGTGGTCAGTATTACACTGTCAGCTTTCTCCCAAAGTGATTCCTATATTCCTTGCTTGTCACCAGCCTTTAATGCAGTTTCTCCAAGTGTTCTCTTCCTCTGTAAGACATCAGCATATCCACTCTCTGGATTGATCTCACTCAGCATTGCAAGGTCGACCTATTCTTTTAAAATGTGGCTTTAGAAAGGGTTCAGCAAAGCTGCAGCAGGGGGCAGAGCACAGGGATGGTTGTTCTTGGTGGACCTTTGAGGAGCTGTTGTCACATCTGGATCTTACCTAAGCAGCTGCAAACATCAGGAACTGAATTCTTAGGTCTCAAATTGGGCTGAGAAAGTTGCTAGGAAAAGCTCCATTTCCTTTTGGTCTGGAGTTGTTTAGATTTTTTGACTTTGCTGTTTATGCTTTGCTGAGTCAAACCAGAAACCCACTGCTCTGCAGAGTCCTCCTGGGGAGCAGCCCGAGCCTTCGAGGGAACGACCATCTCGTAGCATTTCTTCTTCAGGCTGATGCAGAGACTACAAAAGCTCCCTGTCCCTCACTGTACCAGCACTTTGGAGACCCAGCAGTGAATTCCAGAGTCAGGCCAGGATCTAGGGAATCCTTCTTTAAGAGTTTGATGTTGGTTTTTCCCCCTAGTGGACTTGAGAGAGTCCAAGACAGCAAAGACCTCAAAGGTGCAGAGGCCCTGTGCCATGGCCAATCTGTCATTTTGTCTTTGCTTATCAAACCCTCTTAACTTCACCATGAATGAATTATTAAGTCCTCTCTACCCTGATGACATAAGTTCATTTGCTTGTCCCTTTCCTCTGCCATGGTCAGGAGGGATTTTCATTTTTCTCTTTGAAGAAAGCATGAGAAGAGCAAAGGTTTGGGTTTTAGTGGCATCAGGAGAAATCCCTGTGTACATAACAAATGTGTGTGCTCCTTTTGCCTTCTCCTGCCCTCCTTGTTCTGCAGGAGAACTGTGTATTCAGAGGGAACAGAAACTCCTTGGTTTATGGGATTAAGATAAACCCACTTACTCTGCAATAACATTCACAAGGATAAAAATGCAATTGTTAGCCAAGGAGCTGAACACAGTGTACATTATCCAATGGGAAAAAAGCCCTGTTCCTGGTAGATTACCCTTAACACTCCCAATGTATAGTTAATGTTCTAGCTGTTAATCCAGATGAATTGCATTTTTTTCACTGTGCATCTTTGTACCAGTGAATATATTCTGGCATGGTCAAAGCTTGGCTATTCCTCTACATCTTGGACTATTTTCTATTTGTACTTTTCTCACTAAATGCTTTTTTTTCCCAATCCATTTATGCACCACTTCACCTGCCAAACGGCCCTCCTGCTGTGGCAAATGCTTTGGCAAATGCACTCTCTTTATCTCTTGTGTGTCCAGATTTTGTTGGTTGCACAGCATTTGTGAGCTCCTTGCTGCTGTTGCTCTGGTGAGCTTTTAGGGAAGTGTGAGAAACTGGGGGTGTGAATGGAGACAGTGTTCTGCTTTTAGTTGGGAAAGCCAACTTGAGAGGCAGAGGGGACTTTTGAGGGGAACTGTAGAAAATACAGTAGTGGGGATTGGATATATTTGTATTGGTTTGGAACCACAAATAAGCAAATAAACTGTGGGACTCTTCATCCCTGGCTCCCTGGTGCTTGTAAGAGTCCACAAACAGTGATCTCCTCACCCCTCTTACCTGCTGTGCCCCCTGCTCAGTGTGTCCAGTTAGGGTATCTCCTGGAAGGAGGGTGCAGATGAAAACTTTCACTCACTGCCCAGTGGAATAACAACCAGAAATTCCCCACAGCAGAAGCTTTCATGTGGTTGCCAGTGCTGCATTAACCATGTTCCTCTCAGAGGGTCCTGCAGGTTGCCCACCCACTCAGTCTATTCAGTCATCCCAAATGTTATTTCTCTGTATGTGCACATCTGGTTTCACTCTGCTGCCCAGGGAAATGCTGCTGTACATTCTGTGTCTCGTGGCTGCTTTCCCAGCATCCCAAGAATTAAGGCAGTGTAAGGGGATTTTACAAGTTCTCCAAAAACAGGCGCTATTTTCCCACAGTAGCCACACCATGTAATGGCTAAATGGAATGACATCTATTCACAGAACTAAAATGTGCACCTGTATGTGACCTACTGCCCTCACAGAGATACATAAGACTTTAGTTTCCTTTATCTGAAGCCAGAAGTTTTTATTGAGAGCATATGAAGTAGCTTCCTGTAGTGGACTTGTGAGAATTGAGCCAGCTCGTGTCCTGAGTACCTGGTGAGCAAATTTTCACTGAGTGCTGTTCTGTTTGGGAAGTTGTGACCAGCAGCATTTCTGCTTTGTGCTGTTCCCAGTGTGTCCTGGAGCTGTTGGGAATGGCTGTTGCAGGAAGCTGAAGCTCCCAGGGTGTTGGAGCACTCACAGCTAATCTGCCACGTGCTTGTGCAAATGCCTATTGCAGACCTTTCCAAGAACTGTGCTTTGGGGAAACTCTCCCTTCAGACTGTTCAGAATTGAATATCTGAACATAAATAGTTTCTGAAACCATTTGACTTGGCTGACTGTGATCTCTGATGCTTTATCTCCTGTGTTGCTATTGCATATTTAAATCTCCTGCCTTCAGAGCTGTAATTATCTTGGTTCCTGCTGTTAGTGCCTGCAGTCCTCTCCTGATTCTGAGGGTCACCTCTGGAGCAGCAGAGGAGTGGGTGAGCTGCAGTCCTGCCCTCCTAGCCCAGAGGATAAATCATGGGATAAAGCTTGGGAATTGTCTGTCCTTCCCCCTGCAGCCCTCCATTCCATGCTGAGCAAGGAGCATGGTGAGCTGGGCTGTTCCCTCCAAGGCTGGAGCAGAGCAGGGCCAGGCTGGAGCCCAGTTCCCATTCTGACAATCAGCAGTGCACTGGCTGCCCAGGAAAGCTGATCCCAAGCTGACAGACTCACTATCCTAATTTCATTAGCTTCCCCACCACACTGGAAGGGAATGAGAGGGGATGAGTGACGTGTCAGCTGCTGCTCTAGGAGGATCTCTTAGTATTTATGATTTAGACAAATTCCTGGGGAACATCAGGTTTGTATTATGACTGGCTATAATTATCTCCAAATTGCATAATGGCAGACAATTGAAGGAGCAAACACATGGAAAACAAAGTGGAAAGTCAATTTTCTCTTGAAGCAGACGTGTTTTCCCAGAACTGGGACATCACAGTCACACTCCACTTCTGTCTTTAGTAAGGGCTCAGTCACTTTTAGTCCTGGAGGAGTTGCAGAGGTGCCTACTATTGCTTTGGAAGTTAGGATTCTAGTATTATGTAATAAATATGCTTTTCCAAACAAAGTGACAGTCTAACAGGTTCTCCCCAGGTGTCCATGCAGTATTTGGGGAGAGTCTCAGGGTAATAAATAGCTAAACAGATGGCCTGGGAAAGCATGCCAGCCTGTCCAGGTGCTGCAGTGCTGGCCTGCACTGCTCTTATGCATGTTGTTAGGATCTTCCTGTCCCAAATCCCACATTTCTTTGAAACCAGTATTGTCTAACAAATAATAAAGCTGATTAAAACCTGACAATTATGCTGATTCTGCTCTGAATTCTCTCTTTTTAAGGCATGTCAGGTCTCTTTCCTTAAAAATATCTCTCAGAATGAAAATGTTGAGAATCTTTCTTCCACAGATTTTAAATGGGGGGAGGAAATGCAGTTAGGATTATTTGAAACCTTATAGTTCCTGTTCGGTTCTGTTTTTATCGGGCTTTTAGGTACTTACAGGAGGGTTTCAGATCTCAAAACCCCTTTCTAAGGTGTACAACTACAATTAGGGAGTGATATGGCTGGGCAGGGGAAGGAAAGGCCCAGGAAATCCCATCACCCACCTGTTGGACTCACAAGTTCTGTGATGTTGGTCACTCAAGTGAAGCTGGACATGGCACCAGATGAGCTCCTGGTCTCACCTTTGCTGCTTTTGTTGGTTGCTCACATAAATATGGGGGAGAACCAAAGGGTTCTGAAATGTATCTCTATAATGGCTCCTTGAAAATTCTCATTAAGGTTGGTTGACCATAATTTCCCCCACTAAACACAGCTTTTGTCATGACAAATTACAGAAGTGCTAATTCTAATTCATTGTGGTTTGTGTGTATTCATTGGGGGCAGGGAAGAAATCTGTTTTATATCCTTCAAACTCAAGGGTGGTGTGTGTAAAAGGGGGAAACTGGGGGGTGTGGGACAGCCCTGCTCCAGCCTCAGGCCCAACTCCTGTTTTTTTCCCTCTGCTCAGACTATAGAATCCAACTGGAGGTGTGGGAGACACAACTTGCAGAGGATCCAGTGCCGCTCTGAGAACAGCAAAGGGGTTTACTGTTTACAGTATGATGATGAGAAGATCATCAGTGGCCTACGAGATAACTCCATTAAGGTAAACGCTGCTCTCAGTCCTTCCCTGCAGTGGGGTTCTGCCCTGCAAAACTGCCTGCTTTCCTTGCCTTGGCTTGTCTCTTCACGGGACAGTGGTTGTGCTTGGTGAGGGTGGGATGGCTGAGCCTGGCAAAGTTCTCTTTGCTCTGGAGACTCGGGGCACTGCCAGCCACAGATCACTTCTGTGGCTACAAAGATGTTCTTGTGGTGTCAGTGTTCCTGCAGGAGGGGTGAATCTGGCTGTGCCACTGCCCTTAGCTGTGACTGTGACTGTGCTGTGACTGTCCTTGCCTGTGGCTCTTGTCATTGCCAGGGGTTTGCTCCCATGCTCATTCTCCATGGCACAACTTTGGCCAAACAGGGTTTGATCTCCTCATGGTGCTTGGTTATTCCACTGTTCTCTCAAACACTTGCATCAGACTTCCTTAAGCTGAAACAAAGGACAAGGCCCGCTGATGGAACAGACTCACTCTTCACTCCTCCTGGAGTCTCTGGTTTTCCTCCTTTCTTTGCAGTTGCCACAATATTCAAGTCTTGGATCATCCATATCCTTGATCCTGATAAACCATTTATCCTTCTTTTTTTAACAGATTTGGGACAAAACAAGCTTGGAATGTTTGAAAGTGTTGACGGGACATACTGGCTCAGTTCTTTGTCTGCAATATGATGAAAGAGTCATTGTAACTGGATCTTCAGATTCTACAGTGAGGTGAGTGTTAAGTTTTTACACAAAAATAATTTTCAGTATCAGGGCTGGAAATATTTGTAATAATCTCTAAATATAAGAAAACATCCCTAATATGAATGTGATACTGGTATTCCAGAAGCAAGCTACTCATACTTGGCAAAGCATCATATTAAATAATTTTTTTTTCCCAATCTGTTTTGTTCTTTTAGCATTAGGAATTTTGAAGGAATATGACCTGAATGATTCAAGGCATATCCTGAAGTTTTAGAGTGGTTGATGGCCAGCTAGACCATAACTTCTTCATTTAGGGTTTCTTGTTCTGCCCTCTGACATCTTGTAGTTGTGACTATTGTTGGAAGGGTATTGAGTACACATGGAGCAGTGTCTGGCTGCAGTTCTGCTGGTGGAGAGGACACTTCCCAGCACCCATCTGCCTGCCTCCCCTGAGCCCTGCCAGGGTTCAAGAGCCAGAGCTCTCCCTTAGAGATTGCAGCAGACTCGTGCACCTCCATACCCTGTGAAGCCATCACCCTTCACTCGGGCTAAAACTTTTCTCCTGCAGAGTTTGGGATGTGAATACAGGTGAAGTTCTGAACACTCTGATCCACCACAACGAGGCAGTGCTCCACCTGAGGTTCAGCAATGGCTTGATGGTGACGTGCTCCAAGGACAGGTCCATCGCCGTGTGGGACATGGCCTCCCCCACGGACATCACCCTGCGCCGGGTCCTGGTCGGCCACCGCGCCGCCGTCAACGTGGTGGACTTCGATGACAAGTACATCGTGTCGGCCTCGGGGGACAGGACCATCAAGGTAGGCTGGCACAGCTCTGCTCTGCAGCCAGCAAGGCCTTGGAGCAGCCCAGGGGTTCAGGAGCAGTTTGGCCCTTTGCCTTGCTGGTGCCTCTCTGAGCTGTGTCCTCTCGGTGACTTTGGTCACGTAGCCGTGCTCCAGTATTTCAATGGCTTCTGCTGTACAATTACAGAAGAGGAAAGCTCCTTTGCTATTTGAACTCTTGTCTCCAGATCAGTTGCTTTGTTAAACATGGCACATCCTGTGCTTTTTTCCAATGGTATCGTTGCCTTAGGTTTTAACCCTTATATTTTTTCGAATTCTGTATTGCCTAATGTGTAACTCTGGGATGCTTCACAGCCTGTGAGCTGCTGTTCTGTCATGCTAAGATAGACATAATAGTGCCTCTCTGGGCTTGCTCTTCAAGGACACTTGGACTGCCCAGGAAATTACAAAGTTTTAATTGGTGAATTGATGCTGATATGCAAATGGACCAAACCTACAAAGGTGTGGAGAACTCGTGAGTCATTGTCCATTTTTTGGGTGATGCCCCTGGGGCGCTTTGTCTGCCCTAAATGCACCTTTGAAGGCCTTTTGAATAAACACCCACCTTTATTCCCTTACTCCTGACTAGTCTCAGTTTTTGGGCTAGCCTTTTCAGACAACAGTATTTTTAATTTCACCTGGCAGTTCTGTCCAGATGTGAAATTCCTCAGCATGCTTTCCCAGCAGCTCTGTCAGGCTGTGCCATGTTTGAAGGATTCAGAGGCTGGATTTGAAGGCTGTTACACACCAGAAGATTTGAGTTACCCAGAGTGTACTAATATAACAAAGGCATTTCCACCCTGCCCTCTCTGAACCAGAGCTGCCTTAGCCTGGGCCAAGAACTTCTTGGCAGTTTCATGTCCAAATCTCTGCCCGAGATCCTGCTGCACTCTGTGTTGGAAAATGAGCCACTTGATACTCTGCATTACTACTTCAATTACAGTTCATTAGAAATGGGCAAAGTTGATTGAATCCTTGAATGTTAAGAAAGAAACAGCCACCAAGCTGAAAGGCCACATTTGGGCCCTCTCTTACTAAGAGCTTGCTAGTAATTTCTTTGGTGAAAGAAAGTGGGGTTTTGTGTGTTTGATAACTCCAGTTTTAAAAATGATTCTTACATTACCAAGATTCAAGTGTGACCAAATTTTTGAAATTATTTGGGGCAGTCTCTACCTGAAAATATTTCAGATACAGGCCCCCAGCTCTTCTCAGTGCCACAGCAGTGCCCGTGGCTGTCACTGCTGAGTCCCAGAGCACCCAGGACCTGCTCTTTGCCTCCAGAGATACTCTGTGGGTTTTCCTTCCTCTGTCCAGCAAAGCTCAGCTCAGGCCTCTTCTCTGTGACTCCACAGAGGCTTCTCTTGCCATGCAGAAGCCTTGTTGGAGCAGCTCTCAGAGGAGTTTCTCTCGTGTCCCAGGTGTGGAGCACCAGCACGTGCGAGTTTGTGCGGACGCTGAACGGGCACAAGCGCGGCATCGCCTGCCTGCAGTACCGGGACCGGCTCGTGGTCAGTGGCTCCTCAGACAACACCATTAGGTGGGTGCCACGGCTGCTGGCTGGGGGTAGCAGGGCCCTTTTGCCTGAAAACAGCATTGCCCTGAGCTTTGATGCTGCAAAACTTCCTTGGCATGGCTTGCCTTTGGAGTAGGTGAGTTATGAACGGGACTGACCTCAGGGTGAGAGTAAACGTGTCACAGCTTCGTGAAAGAGTGGGACACTGAGGGTTCAAACTGAGCAAAGCTTCTTATCTGCTGCTTGGGGAAATAGGGGTCACACTGGTCACTGGTTTTCTTACTTCTGAACCTCCAATCAACAGTTTGCAGAGAACAGAAAGAAGTGTGGTAGAATTTCCCAGAGTAACACTTGTCTGAGCTTTACTTGAGTGCAATTTTGAATGACTACATTGATTTTGATACACTGCAGCTGCTCTGACACACCTTTTTAAGCAAATTGCATGATACATCCCACAGCAAACCAGTCAGTAGCATGCAGGGTGTGGGACTCAGACTTTCTGCTGTGTTCTCCTCAGGCTCTGGGACATCGAATGTGGTGCCTGTTTAAGAGTATTAGAAGGCCACGAAGAGCTGGTTCGGTGCATCAGGTTCGACAACAAGAGGATTGTTAGTGGAGCCTATGATGGGTATGTTTGAAAGCAGGGCCCTAAAACTCTGCCTTTCTTAGCACAGCATTTTCTGAAAGCCCTTGAGCCTTCTGTTCCCTGGGTGGGGGTTCTCTGCTGGTTTTGGATCGATGTGTGCCTGAGTGGCTTCTGCTCAAACACTTCAACACAGCAAGCTGCAGTTCTAGGTAGCCAAGAAGCTGCTTTTCTGGTGCTCTTTAGCACACTCCCAAATTGTGTTGTCTCAAGTTTGATTTTCTGTAGTAAGTAAACTTCTGTTTGGCTGAAGAGACATTCCTTTGTTTCTTCCCTCAGGAATCATTCCTTGCAGGTCCTGTGTGCTTAGAGTAGTTCAAACTTTCTCTTTTTATAAGTCAGCACACTGAAAATGTTCATTATGAGTGTTAATTTATCTTGTGGGACTCTCTGAAGTGTTCAGTGACTCTTTCTGTGGGCCTGAGGGCAAGAGCCCCACCGTGAGCACCTCTGGCTTGCTCAGTGTCTGCAGTGCATGGTGGATTCATGGCAGTTACATCCACATCCAACTTCTCCATTTCTTTGTGTGCCTGGGTAGCAGGGTTACTGAAAACAATTCTGTCTGTAGCCTTTTATCTGTGGTCAGTGTTTCCCTGGGGCTGGCCAGCCCAGCTTTATTCCCACATTCCAAAGGGTTTGTGTGTGCATTGTCAGCTTGTCTGTCATAACCATCACAAAGCCTTCACTGGATTGGCTGCTAAAAAACCCCACAAAACTACCTGGGTTTTACAAGGTCGAGCATTATTATTTCTCAGATTTGCTTGATCCTGAGGAAATAGCTGTAGGGAAAACCTGGCAAGCTTTCCAGGGGTTGGATGTTATTTTCTGTGCTTTCATAATGATTTTCTTCTCTTACTTTTAGGAAAATTAAAGTTTGGGACTTGCAAGCTGCTCTTGACCCTCGTGCCCCAGCAAGCACGTTGTGCTTGCGTACGTTAGTGGTACGTAAAACTCATAATTGGGGTTGTCTGGGGTGTTTTATTGCATTGCAGGGGGATAAGTGGGAATGTCAGGATGGTTTATGAAGTCAGGAGTGCTTAAGAATAAAGAAAAATTTATTGTCATATCCTGAATGATTTGCATCTGAGGTTAAATGAAAGAGCAAAGCTTTTCTAGTTTGAGATTCTCAGATACTCTTGAAAGGGAAAAAAAACCAAACATCATGACAACTGTATCAAATCACTCTGGTTATTGGTGTGTTTCCCTAATATCACTGCAGGGCTGGTCTTAAATTTCCTCTTATTAAAAAAGGGGGAAGAATCCTGTGAGCTTTTCCCAAACTTTTTTCCTAACCCTTCACTTTGGAAGGAAGGGATGGGAAGTGGGGTGGGAGGTTGAGTCAAATGAGTCAAACTTGCTTAAGTTATGTTTTCCTTTGTAATGAGGGGTTTGGCTTATGACAGCAGACTTAATTAAAAATAGATGGGGAAATGAATTCCTTGTTCTTTTCACCCAAATGTGTGTGGAATTTTGCTTCAGGAGTCAGTTTGACAAGTCCCGGAGTCCTTGACTGTAGGTGATGCACATGCTGGGCCTTTCCAACACCTGGAGAACTGTAGCTAGAAATGCTTTTGTTTTTCTTTCTCTTCAGTAGTCTTGGCATAGACATGAGATTTAACTATTATTTTATTTCGTTTTAGTGAAAAAGTTGATTCACTTCTGTGGGAATGCTGTAGCTCAGGTTAGAGTTTGGGATCAGTCTGCCAGCTTGGGTTAGTTCTCCACTTTAATAAAAATGGATAAGCAGGACTAAGAGGAGACCCTTCTGGGCTTCTTGGTGCCATTTTGAGATTTCTTGGAAGAGCTGCTGGAGCATGCACTCCACTTCCCACTTCATGGCACTGTTTGAATTCCTGGCTGCTGTGTGAGCCCTGAGTATCCTTTCAGCAGGGTGGAGCTGTGATGTGTTTTGGGGCAGAGACAGCAGAGAATTCTGCAGGAGGCATCAGTGCCAGCCAGCCTCCCAGATTGCTGCTCCTTGGTTGATAGGCAGCTTCTGTCTGCAATAAGCTCAGCCTGTGTCTGGCCCCACCAAGGGAGGCATTGGATTGGGAACTGTGTGTTTTGACCTAGAAAACTTAGATACAAAAGCAGCTTTTCTTAAATCTGTGTATAGTTACAACTGCAGGTTTCTTAGTCAGCACAGCAGAGCTGTGTGTCCAGACACCTGTGTGATAGCAGTGCACTGAAGTGCCTCCCTCTTGCCTTGCTAACTGCTTCCCTCTTGCTCACAGGAACATTCAGGACGTGTCTTTAGGCTCCAGTTTGATGAATTTCAGATCATTAGTAGTTCCCATGACGATACAATTCTGATTTGGGATTTCTTAAATGTGCCACCGAGTGCCCAGAACGAGACCCGCTCTCCATCTAGAACATACACCTACATCTCCAGATAACAGTCTGCACTTTACTGCCCTCAGAAGGTAAGGCTCCCTCCTCTCTTGCCTCTGGGAAGTGGCTGAAATGTTCCCTCTGCCTGCAGCTTGGCTTAGTCAAACAAGCTGAGGTTTTCCTTAAGAAAATACAACCTTTTAATGCCACTTCTTTCCCTGTCTAGTCTTTGTGTGGTCATGCTCCAGCACATCCTGTAGGCTTCCCCCCTTCTGTAATCCCTCCTGGTTATAGTTGGGTGTTCAGCATGTTATAAAAAGCTGTTGTGTATTCACAGCATTCCTGGGAATTGAGGAGACTTGGTGTATGGCACAGGTATTCCAGCTATCCCATGAAATGGGAGCTGCTCAGAGCTCTTCATGTACCTGCTCCCTGTGGGAAGCTGTGGAAAGAGCAGTGCAGGGACCTGAACCTGTGCCTGAGCCTTGGGCAGGTGCTCCCCAGGAACAGCAGCTCTGTGAGAACCTCAAGGGGCAGAGAAAGCTCTCAGAGCTGTCTGAACCAGAGCCCAGGAACTCGATGGAGTTTGGTTCCCTTTCCCAGTCACTGCAGTCAGTGCTCAAAGCCCCTTTGCTGGGACAGTGGATTCTTTTCCTTGCTATTGCTGCCAACAATTGCACTTCAAACTACACCTGTCTGTGAGTGCTGGGACTTGGAAACACAGGCACTGCCTTTCCAAAGCACAGCAGGCTCTGCCAGTCTTTCCAAGGAACTGGAGACATCACAACAAGAGCAGTTAGGAGTGACACTGCCCCAACAGAAAGGATTTATTTTATTTGAAGTACATAATGAATACTTTGGTTAAACATGGTGTGAAAACTCTTCATGTCAGAATGGGTTTTCATTATGTCCCTGGATACATTTGTCCCTTCTCTGGCAATGTATTCCTCAGGTTTTTCCACTCCTGTAGGATCTCTGTGTCTGGCTGGCTTTGTCCCTACAAAGACACACTTTGAGGTGCTCCTGCCTAAAACTGAGTTTTTTTTCACCTGTAAGCATTCCTCAGGAGGTGTTGGCTGCCTTGTCTGCTACTGAACTCCTTTTAGAAAAAGCCAGGGCAGTGTCCCCTGGATCTCACACTCGGATCTGTTGGCCTGTGACATTGCACAGAGGGTCTGAGCCAACATGTGGCTGTTGCCAGGCTGAGCTGCCTCTCAGCATTCCCATAACCAGGCCTGAGGGGAAGGAAGAAGTCTAATGCTGTGAACATGAGCCATGTGCAGAATCCCACTTAAACCCTCCCTTCAAACCAGGTTTTAAGAACGCTGCTGCAGGGGCAGTTTAGTGAAACTCATGGACTTGCTCATCCTGCCTGGGGCAGGACAAGGGACACCTGGAAAGGCTGAGCTGCTGAGCTGAATGTTTGTACAGGGAGTGGCTAAAAACAGCTCCATGGGAGAGAATTCCTGAACTCCCCCAGGAGCCAGGGCCTGCAGCACTGCCTGCCTTGTTTGATCCCAGAGCTGTATCCTTGTGGAAAGCTGGATGATACATCCCCACTGGCTCCTGCCTTAAGTGAGCTGCTGCTGTGGGGACTCCAGGCCTTGTTGCAGCTCGGTGGTTTTACCTCTCAATGGAAAACTTCTTTTTCTCCTTTCTGAGTAATTCTACTTCTGATTTTTCTTGCCTTTTCAGGCAGATAGAACTGGATGCCTTTTAGAAACAGTCTCCATCTATCTTCCAGTCCTGCACTGGTGCTTTCTTCTGTTAACTTACAAGATAATTTGAGAAGGACAAATTCTTTGTTTAAATTTCACAAGTATATTGGACAGCCTTCTTTTATTAGTTTTGATTCATGGAAAAACGTGTCTTAAGCACAAAAGAAACACAGAATCACAGATTATCCTGAGCTGGAAGGGACCCCCAAGGATCATTGATCCCACTCCTGTCCCTGCACAGACACCCAACAGCCCCACCCTGGGCATCCCTGGCAGCGCTGTCCCAGCGCCCCTGGAGCTCTGGCAGCCTCGGGGCCGTGCCCATTCCCTGGGGAGCCTGGGCAGTGCCCAGCACCCTCTGGGGGAAGAAGAACCTTTCAGTGCCCTCCAGCCTGCCCTGACAAAGCTCCAGCCATTCCCTCAGGTCAAGAAATCAGGAGCTGAATAAAATTTTTATCAACTCCTTGACCAGCACGGTGCTGCTGTGTGGCTTTGCCACGTGGCACACACAGCTCTGTGTCACTGGGATTTGCCAAGGGAGTGTGAGATGCCTCTGGCAGGGTGTTCTGCTGCTCACACTCTGCACACTTGGCACTCCTGCACGGCTCAGTCTGCCTTCCCCATGAGGCACAGGACCCTGGGAGCTGGTGGTGTTGGTAATGACAGTCCCTTCACAGCTATTTCCCTTACTGGAGAGATGCTGTGATGTCACTTTTTGACAGGTTTGTCTGACTTCAGAATCCAAAACCCCTAAATCTACATAAAATTATGGTCAAACAGCTAATATTTCATCATGACATTTAATGAAACAGTTTGATATGCTTTCAAACATCACAATCTTCTGAATTTTGTACACATTTTTACGGCCTTTGCAATGTGAGGCTCTTCAAAGTGGATCATTTTTGACAGTCCTGGCAGTTGGCTGTGAGAGTTTTATTGCTTTCTGTTGAATTCCTGTTGTTTATTGTAACATGATAAAAATTGTTACCATATGATAGTCTGATACTCTTGTATTAAGCATTAAGCCTCGAGCTGAGGGAAGGGAAGTCAACGGGAAGTGCCTAAGGATGTTTTAACCTTTCATGGCAATTTCATATCAGAAGAGGGAAGTTCTCCCTAGTCCATAAAAATGGTTTTGGGAAGTGGCAGGTAAAATCAAAGTTCAGATTTAATTACTCTCAGACCTTACACTGCCTCCAAGCTGATAACGGAGTCATGGGGCTGGAAAAGGTCATGGAAATATCAAAGTATTGGAGGGATTTGTCTGTTTTCCTAACAGCTCCTCATGTTAGAGCAACTGAATGTGTCTCCTGTGCAAAACTCTTCCTGTGCAGTGTGAGAAGAAAGAACAGTTCCCTGTCAGTTGCAGTAAATGGTGTTGGGATTCAGGGGGCTGAGCTGGAGGGTGGCTGCCTCTGCCCACCAGGGCTCTGGCTCCGGCTCTGGGTCAGGAAACTGCCTGTGGGTGACTCCCAAGGACAGAGCCATGGAGAGCCTGGCTCTTGCTCTGGGGCAGTTCAGAGCACATCCCAGGGCACACAGAGCCCTTGGGGACACTCCCCTGCAGGAGGGGCTGCAGTGGGGAGTCCTTGGCCAGCAGCCCTCGATGTGCTGCACAGGTGTCACCTCCTCCACGGGCTCTGCCCTTTTCCTTTCAGCCTGGATGCTGTGCATCCCTGGGCACCTCTGGATGCTGTTTGCTTGGTGCCTTCTCTCAGTTCACTTGTCTTTTGTCTTTTTCAGGGTTCCACAGTCTTGAACTACTGGATTTTTGGCTACTACATGCCTGAAGATGATTGACAGCTAAAGTCAGAATTGGTTCTAGATGCTGTGTAGATGCAAAGCAGCACAACTCTATATCTAAATTTCTTAATCTTTCCTGCTCTCAGTGGTCGTCTTTGAATTTGCTACAAATTCACTGACTTGGAGTAGATGAATTTCAGAAGCCTATCCTTCCCTGCTGTGAGAAATCCAAAGCTTCACATGTAAATTGTCCGTAGAAACTGAACTCTGATGGCTTGTTTTTCAGATATAAATCAGAAGTCAAGAAAGGACTTGGCCTAATTTATATTGCTTTGCACTTTTGTCTGACTTTAAAGAAAAAAAAAACATTCTCCAATGAAATTTGGGTGCCAAACACATGCCCAGAATGTACAGAGCTTTGCTTTCCAGTCACCACTGTCCTTTAGGCGTTACCCATGGCAGGTTCAGAGCCCGTTCTGTTCCATAGGCGTACGTTGGACTCTTAGAAATATTTCTGAATTGCTCAGTAATATTTTTGGATTACAGTTTACTTGTTTCTGCACCAATAATTTCTTTTAAATTAAAGATTCCCTGTAATTCAGGCTAGGTAATCTGAACTAGTTGTATAGCACTGTCTTTTCCTTTTCCCTGTGCTCTGTACTCGGCCGTCCTGCGCTTCCCCACGTTTGCTGTAGCCGCCCCTCCCCGTGTGCTTCCCTCATCTCGGATACTGTGTAAGCATGTAGATACCTTGTACATACAGCAAAGCCTCTGGTGCCAGCCTCAGGGTGTCCTGACACTACACACTAAGACACAGCGTGGTAGCACTTGGCAGCAGGATGTCCTGACCCCTGGCACTGGCGGTGACATGATTACCTAGACATTGTCTCTGCAAAAGGAGGTTTTCGGTATTCATTAGTTGGTTTTGTTTTTGTTTTTTTTGTTTTGTTTTGGTTTTTTTTTTTAATGGGAACTACATATTTTAAAATGTAATTTCTAAACTTTTTAAAAATTAAAAATTGTTTAATTTATGTTCTGTATCTTATATTTTTGTGCCGCGGGATTTCCAGATGTCTGTCTCTAACAGCAGCGGGTCCTCACAGACACCCGCTGATGTCCTCAGTAGCATTAGTTTGGCTGCTCAGTGGAGAAGATACCATGGGCCAAAGCTCAATTTATTTATGTTTGATTTGTGAGCCTTCCTTGTGGTGGAGAGGAGTCCCTTCCAGGCCCCGCTCTGCTGTCCGTGCTCGTTCCCGTGCTGGGTTCCGGGAGGATCGGCTGCCGCGCCGTGGCTCCTCCGTGGCTTTGGTAGGGATTCTCCATAGCTGCTTCTTGAGTTCCCACAGTGTCCCCTTCCATCTGTGTGGCCACACGAACACAGCTGCTCAGGATGAGCCATGGAGAATTGCAAAGTGAATTTTCCTTCGGCATCAGCCACGTGGCTTTTCTGTCCCCGCTGCCACGGAGCGCGTGGGACCCCGCCTGTTCTCCTGGGGAGGACGCTGCTGGCACAGGGATGTGTTGTCATTCCTTTGGCTGTTTGTCCTGTGCTGTCTCTGTGCTCTGGCAGCATTTGCTGGGTCTGTTGGGTTTGTTGCATTGTCCCCGTGTCAGGGCCGGGGCAGATCCCGGTGCCGATCCCGGTGCCGCGCGGGGGGGACGTGGAGGTGTCACCGCCCCCTCCCAGGAGGGCACTGAAGGTGTCCCCTCCCCACCCTTCCCAGGGGAGTGCAGCTCCCATTCCCGTGTTGCTCCAGCTATTTATTCCTCGAGATGACCGAATGTGATGAAGTACAGAAGAGTAAACTCGCTCCTGGGCGTCCATAAGATCACTTTTTGGTAAGCTTAACAGTAGTTCGTGCAAGTGTCTTACTTTACCCTTCTCATCTAATAGCTTTAATATTAAACTGTTTAAAAAGAGAACTCTGTTGCAGCCCTGAAGAAAAAGGTTATTTGTTTCCAAAGAGCGGAGTCCTTTTTTTAAAATGCATGTGTAAGATTTCAATTCCTGTTTTTCCTTGGGAGATAATGGTATTTGAACATGCAGTCTAAACTTCTTTGTGCTTTGTGTAACATAGCAGTGGACTTTTGTGATTGGCACCCAAGGAACTCGACTCCTGGGATTCATGGTAGTGATCCTGGCTGCACTCTGGACTTTGTTTTGCTAACCATAATTGAGCAACTGTACATTACTGCGATATTAATGTTTCAAAGCACTGGGATAGTCTAATTCTAACTTGTAATTATGTTTGCCAATTATCTGTTTGGAAAGTTGGTGTATGAACAGCTTCTTGAAACTGTTAAATTGTACAGATATCGTTCATGATCTAAAGCTTTGTACTGTGGAATGTGCTTAATAAAAAAAAGTTTGAACTTAATTAGTGATGTGAATGGATGAGTGATGTCCTCTCAGAAGAGCTCGGTCCCGTGAGTGGGTTAAGGATGGGGTGGATGGGGTTTGGAGCAACCTGGGCCGTGGGATGGATCCCTGCCCAATAAAGGTCCCTTCCAGCCCAACCCCAGTGGAAGGCATAGGGCATTCTGAGCCCAACCCGTGTCTGCCATGGCCCAGCTCCTGCTCTGAGCTGGGGGTGGGAGCTGCTGTTCCACCCTTCCCTTTCCTGGGTGCAAACGTTGGGAGGAGACCAGAGCTGAGCTCCTTCACCCACCACCGAGAGCTGAACCCTGCTGGCTGCAGCACTGCTGCCTCTGTAGGAGCATCAGCAGGATTTCTTCTTTATCCACAGTGGAGAGAGAATTTTTAAAACATCTCCTTGCCACCTGTCCATGCCTCAGCCTTGCAGAGGCTTCCAGGGCTTGCTCTGGCTCAGGAAATCTTTGCCTTGGGTTCTCCTTAGCTCATGTGCAGTGACTTGGGGAAAAAGGGATTTCAGGTTTCTCATCTTTGCCCTGTACACTGTTGTGATCTTGGTATTTTGTTTGTGAGTTGTTGGCTTTGAAACACTTGCAGAAGTTGCTGTGTGGTTAATGAACTGCTCCAGTTCATTCCTGAAGGATCAGACCAGAAGCTGTTGATGGTGCAGCTCCTCTGCCACAGGGCACTGGCCAGGACTGTGCTGCTTGGTCACAGGTCAGGTTTAACTCCAGTCAAACCCTCGAGCTGCAGGGCTTGGAAAGGTTTTGTGTGCTGGCCCTGGGGGTCACAGCGAGCTCCTTGTGCAGCCTTGGCTTTGCTGGGGTTCTCTTGGAAGCACTGACCTGAACTGGTTTTAAAGGTGCCATAAACCCTGTGCTGAGAGCATGAACAGTGCTGGCTCAGGAATGGCAAATCCCCTCAGAATGTCTCCAGTGCAGATTGCTGCTTCCTCTCCTTGCCCCACTCCTGATTCTAGACCAGAGCGTTCAAAGCAGCGTTGCTGCTGCTCAGGCTGGGGCTGCACTCAGAGCAGAGAGAGTCAAATCCCATCTGGTTTCTGCCAGAAGTGCAGTGAAAGTGCAGCCTGGCTGGGTTCAGTACAGGGCTTGGGAAGGCCTTGCTGGGTATCATTCTCCAAATAAGCCACAAAAGCTCTGTGATAGATCTGCTGGATAAACCTTGAGGTCAGGCTCTAACATTCCACCTTACCTGGGTGGCCTTTGCTTTTGGTGGTTTTGTGGGATTTTCCTTGCAGTTCCAGCCTTTTTAACCATTGGCTGTTAATCCCAGCAGAGAATTCCCAGTGGAGCTGTGCAGGCCCCGCTCTGCTGGGCGCTCCCACCCACCCGGGAGTGATGTGGGGCCCTTTGGACTGTCCCCTCCTACCCGAGGCTGGGAGCCCCACTCTGTCCTGAGCATGGAGTGCCCCTGGTGCTGGCAAAGGCCCCAGGAGGGCAGGGCTGGGCTCCAGGGACCCCCTCAGCCTGGGGGGTCTCGCTCAGGCCCAGCTGCCAAACCCTTCCCACCCTGCTGGGGCTGTCTGGGGGTGCTGTTGGGGCAGCACAGTGGGGGACCCAGCCCTGCCCTGTTGCTGTGCTGGCCCTGAGCGTTGGAAGAGGGTGCTCAGGCCTTGGCAGGGGCTGCCCAGGGAGGGTTGGAGTGCCCATCCCTGGAGGTGTCCAGGGAAGGCCTGGAGGTGGCACTCAGGGCTCTGGGCTGGGGACAGGGTGGGGATGGGCACAGCTTGGACTTGGTGATCCTGGAGGGCTTTTCCAGCTGAAGGATTTTGTGATTGTGAGCACTGAGGTGAGGCTGTGGGGGGCTGTGGGAGGATGGGTCTGGCTCTGGGGACCCCTCGTAGGGAGCCTCCTGTGCTGCTGTGGCTGCACCCCAACCCCACCCAGCCGTGAGTGACAGAGGCCGTGGGCCATGGGAAGCTCTGGGCTTCTTTTCAGGTGAGAAAACAACAGATGGGAGACAGCAGGGCACGTGCTGAGCAGAGCCATTGCCCTGTGCAGAGGGTGGGATGCAGCCTGGGAACCCCAGCCAGTGGCACAGGGGGGTTTGGGGGCAGGGGGGGAGGCACTGGGTGTCCCCAAAGCTGACCCAGGGTGACCCAGCTCCTAGAAGGGAATCTCAAGTCTGCCTGATCCTCGTACAGGATGTCTGAGGAAAGCTTTAGAAAGCCTTTAGAAATGATTGGAAACAACTCTCTCTGAGCAGGGCCAGCTGGGGCCGGCTGTGCTGCAGGGCAATGGGAAATCGCTGCTTCACCCTCAACCCCCTCGGCCCTGCTGCCAGAAACTGGGACCTGACGGGGCCAGGGTGCAGCACCAGGGAGGTGGTGCTGAGTGCCCACAAGGGCCTGGAGGGACAGGACACAGGGAATGGCTTCCCACTGCCAGATGGGATATTGGGAAGGAATTGTTCCCTGGGAGGGTGGGGAGGCCCTGGCACAGGGTGCCCAGAGAAGCTGGGGCTGCCCCTGGATCCCTGGCAGTGCCCAAGGCCAGGCTGGATGGGGTTTGGAGCAGCCTGGGACAGTGGGAGGTGTCCCTGCCCATGGCAGGGGGTGGAACAGGATGGGCTTTAAGCTGTGCCTTCCAACCCAAACCTTTCTGGGATTCTCTAGGGGATCAGGACCTGGGCCTGGCTGCTCTGCAGCACCTTGGTCCAGTGCAGGCTTTGGGATCCCCGTGCTCTGAACTGGTGTCCACGTGTGGCTGTTTCCTGCTGCTGCACGGGGCTGTCCCACCTTTCACCATCTCCATGGCAGGACCTTTCCTGCCTCTTTTCCTGATAATGCCTCTTTCTGCCTATGGGCTGGGATTTCCCTCTGTCTCTCTTCAGCCCCGAAATCCCCAAATCCCCCCTGCCTGTGCCTCCACCACCCCCAGGCCAGCACTGCCTCCTCCCAGTGCCCTCCTGCACCTTCAGCCAGCTCTGCCGTGCTGGGCTGGGGACGGGGCATGACCCAGAGGGGACCCCAGGGGTCCCTGTGCTCGTGGGGCCACAGGGTGGGTGCTGCCAGCCTGGCCCTGCCCCTGCAGCCACTGCTTATCCCCTTCCACACAGGATGTGCCCTGCTCGTGCACATCCACGACCTGCAGGAAACTGGGAACAGCAACTTTCCCTGCACACGGGGTGCATTGCTGGGAGTTTGTTCATGGCACTTGCTGGGAAGGCTCTATGGGTGCACACTCCAGGAGGGCTTTTCCCTCTGGAATGGAGGACAAGCTGTGACCTGGTGTGCTCAGCTCTGGCACTGGTGCGAGGGTGGGACTGGGAACGGCTTTCCTGGAGCTCCCGTGGGCCACTCTGAGCCAGGGTGGGGAGCCAGCCCTGCTGGGTGGCCCCACTTTCAGCTGGAGATGGGGCTCAGGCTGAAGGAGAAGCAGCTTTCCTTGTCAGGATGATTTAAGGAATCACGATTTCATCTTTTCCCTGGCACAGGCCAGTGTAAATAAAGTGAGATGTGTTTGTATCTCTTGACTATTTTTTTTTCCCATAGTTGAGAATTTTGTATTTTCTTTTCGTCCATTTTTCCCTTTGAAGGCTTAATTTTTAATTTCCAAGTACATAATGCTCAGAGGAAAAGCTTACTTTTTTTTCTGTAAAGTTCCCACTAAGATGGGCTGGCCCTTCCATGCCAGAGGAATGGGTGGGACAGGGGTCAGGGGCTTTGGCTTTGCTGGATGAGCCTCTCCTGGACAGCAGGAACGGAGCTGGGGGATGCACCACACTCAGCCACATGCCCAGGGTTTTCCCAGATGGTGGTGGTGGGTCCTGGCTCTGGTGGAGCCTCCTCAGACTCCAGGTTTCACCCTGCTCTGAGCAGCAGCTCTTCCCAACAGGTCTCACCCCGGGATGGCTTCCTCAGCTCTCCATGGCGAGGTGTCCCCACTGGAATTTGGGAATGGGTCAGCAGTCCCTTGTGCCAGCTCCTCAGATCCTGCAAATGGAAATGCTTTAAAAGGATGAGTGTGTTCATGATGAAAAACCCCCAAAACACAAAGGCAACAGTAATTCCGTCCCTCAGGGTCTCAGGAGCCGTGGGTTTCCAAGGAGCAGGTTGGTGTTCCCAAGAAGTGGGAAAGCTGTGCACTCTCAGGGGTGTTTTTCCAATGGCAGAACAATCTGCTTGAGAAATCCTGGGGGCTGTCAGCTCTGAGACCCAATCTCTCCACGGGGCTGAGGGGAGCAGCTCCCAGGCTGGGTTCCCTCTCCAGCTCCAGCAGTGAATCCCAGCACAGCCACTCCCCAGGGAGCCACTGGGGCTGCACTGGGAGCTGTGAAGGGATTTTCCTGGGGCCTGTTTGTTGCCTTCTCTGGGTAGAGCGTCTCTGGGTAGAGCAGGACACACATTGTGCCATCACCTGGCTCTTGGCTGGACAGCCTGACCTGCTTCCCTGGGCTCCAACTTCTCTGCATCCATGGGAAGAGGCTCCTCCAGCTGCTGCTGGAGCTTTCCTGTGCTCCCCACAGTGCTCACTTTTTTCCTGCAGTTGAAGGCTGGTGGGGACAAAAGGTCACAGAGCATTCAAAGTGGTGCCTTCTGGGGGTTTCTCGTTGTTTTTGAGAGCTTTACTCAGTTATCTGTTGCTAAGGGAGTTCAGGGAATTGTTTCTCTCGTGGTTGGTTGAATTCTCATGTATTTTGTAAAATAAAGAAAACCAAACAAAAGCTGTGGAGAGATTCTAGAATTTGAATCTTTCAGCTGGAAGGAAATCCTGGGACTGGTGCAGCCATTGCCTCCATGCAGCTCCTTGTGCTTCCCCTTCCATCCCCATCCTGAGAGAAGCCCAGATGCTCATGGGAGCCACCTGCTCAGCATGGAAAGCACATTCCAGGACTGAGTTCTCAGTGCCTTTCCAAGAGACTGAGTCCAGTTTCCTGCCCTTGGTATCTGTGTTTTTACAGCAGCAACCACATGATCCCACTGGAGCAAGACCAAGGCCATGCTCCCTGTTCTCAAGGTGTGTGACAGGCTGGGCTATGGATTTCAGAGCAGTTCAAAAGGTTCCAGCCTGGACTAAACACCACGGCCTTGCTGGAGCTGTGGATGGGCAGAGCTCATTCATGCAGGGTGTGGATCATCCTCTGAGCTGCACCAAGAGCCTGGGGAATGCCCAGGAGGAAAGGGGAGTCATGGACACTGTCCCCATTGCTGAGTGCCAGGATCCACTTCTAAAGAAAAATCACAAAATCCCAAATGGTTTGGGTTGACTTTAAAGCCCACCCAGTCCCATTCCCTGCCATGGGCAGGGACACCTCCCACTGTCCCAGGCTGCTCCAAGCCCCATCCAGCCTGGCCTTGGGCACTGCCAGGGATCCAGGGGCAGCCACAGCTTCTCTGGGCACCCTGTGTCAGGGCCTCCCCACCCTCACAGGGAAGAATTTCTTTTGTATAACTGACTTAACCCTGCTCTCTGGCAGAGGGAAGCCATTCCCCCTTGTCCTGTCCCTCCATCCCTTGTCAATGGTCTCTCTCCATTTTTCCTGTCAGCTCCTTCAGGCACTGCAAGGCCACAGTGAGGTCACCCCAAAGCTTCTCCTCTCCAGGCTGAACAATCCCAGCTGTCCCAGCCTTTCCTCCCAGCAGAGCTGCTCCATCCCTCTGCTCATCCTGGAGCCTCCTCTGGGCTCTCTGCAGCAGCTCCAGCTCCTTGCTGTGCTGGGCCCAGGGCTGGGGCAGCTCTGCAGGTGGGGTCTGACCTGAGGGGGCAGAGGGGCACAATCCCCCCTTTCCTGCTGCCCACGCTGAGGAGCTGCAGGAGAAAAAGCATTGGAATAATATAAAAAAATATGATCAAAAAAGACCCTCTTCACCACCCCATCCCTGCAGAGCTTTCCCTAAAAACACCAGGCCAGACTCAGTCTCCAGGAGTGCAGCCTCTCCCTTGGAGCTGCTGCCAGAGCCAGGCTGTGCCCATCACTGCAGTGGGAAGCCCTTCCCTGGGATGCTGACCTGGCACCCAGGGCCTCTCTGGTGCTGGCTGGGCTGTTCCTGTGCCCCAGGGCTGAGCCCAGGCCCTGCTCTGTGACCAGACAGGACCTGCCCTGCCCTGCCCTGCCCTGCAGAGCCCGGGTTCTGCTGCTCGGCAGGGGGGGGATGGAGCCTGATTGGCTTTTCCAAGCTCCAGCTTTTCTCTGGATACTTAAAAGCATTTGTGCAGTGCTCTGTGGTGCTGAAATGGGACTCAGTCCGTTGTTAATCACTTACATACCCGGGAAAAACACCACTCTGGAGGCAGGGGCTGCATGGCAGAGCTACAGGACTGCAGAAAGGCTTTGGATTTTCCAGCATAAAGGAATTCAGGGCAGAAGATACAAAAATCAGTGGCTGACAAAAAAAAAGTCAGGGATGGCAATAAATCTCGGCCCAAAAGCCAACCCAAGCCTATAGGTAACATCCTCCTGGAATCGTCCTGGATGCTGAGTCCAGGTGCTGTAGCAGGATGATGGACTGAAGTGGGTGGAGACCTCTCTGGTTTCAGCTGTTTGAGCTCACTCAGATTCCCTGGTGTTTCTATCACCACTGAATATGTGGCACATGCCCAGTAAAATCTGTTAGCACTGACTGAAATAGTTCATTTTATCCTTAGATGATTTAAATTCCATCTTAGCATTGAGATACTTTTTTAAATTTTTTTTTTTTTTTTCTTTTTTTTTTTTTTTTTTTAATATTGTGAATAGCAATTTAATAAGCCAAAATCGCAACTGAACCAAAGAGAGATTCCACAGAATTTTCCCTGTGGTTTGTCCATCTCTGCACGACAGAGCTGGGTGTGTCCAGCCAGGCACCAGAGATGGGCACCTTTGGGCTCCTCTGGGAGCGAGTCCCAGTCCCTGCCCTCCAGGAGCACCGGGCATCTCTGGAGCCCTCGGGCATCCCTGGAGCCCCGGGCATCTCGCTCGCTCCCAGCCCCTGTTCCACGTCCCAGCAGCTGCGCAAGGAAAGGCCCAAAGCACCGGCGTTTTGTTTGAAACACGAACATTTCCCTCTCGGACGGGCTTGCTCTGAGCGAGGAAGAGCAGAGAGGCGCGGGGAGGTGGCCAGGGGAGCTTTGCCCCAAACCTTTTCTTTCCCTTGCGTGGGAGAGAAAATCACTCCGGGTTTCGCATGTGGAGCCTCGGTTTGCAGAGGGAGGGAGCCCCGGGCGGGCGGTGCCCGGTGTGTTTGGTGCCACCTGCCCAGGACCCTCCGTGCTGCCCTCGCCCCGCAGCTCCTCGGCAGGGCACCGCAGCCCCCTCTGCCCCTCGGCAGGGCACCCCAGTCCCCTCTGCCCCTCGGCAGGGCACCCCAGTCCCCTCTGCCCCGCTGCCCCTCGCAGGGCACCCCAGTCCCCGCTGCCCCTCGCAGGGCACCCCAGTCCCCTCTGCCCCTCGCAGGGCACCCCAGTCCCCTCTGCCCCTCG
>VZRZ01006126.1:84408-246807 GCA_013398175.1 Climacteris rufus
CCCAGTCCCCGCTGCCCCGTCCCGCCCAGCCCGGCCGCAGGGAAGAGCGATGGGGAGCGGATGGGATGTGAAGGGGGTGTAGGGCTGGGAGGAGCAGCACAGCAGCACGGCGGGGCTGCCACCAGCGCTGGTGGCAGGGAAGGGCTCCCCTGTCCTGGTGACACCAATTCCTCGGGGGTCAGGGTGGCCCTGGGGACAGCGGGCGGGGACAGCTCGGGCAGGTCGTGCCCGTCCCTGACAGGGCCGGGGGACGCGGGGCCGGGCCATCCCCAGGCCCGGTTGGGGTCGCGGGAGCTGCCGGGCACAGACCCCGCCCGGGATGCGCTGGGATGCCGGGGATGCTCCGCAGCTCCTCCGGGGTCTCGCTGCTGCCGGGGCGCACCCAGAGGAACGCGGAGCCCCGAGCAGGCCCAGCGGGCCCCGGGGTGGCTCTGCCTCTGCTGCTCCGGGCTGTGCCTCGGGGGGACGCTCGGCCCCGAGCCGGGTCCGGGGCCCCGGCGCAGCCGCCCCAGCTCCGCTCCCCGGAGCCGCCGGGCGGGCGATGCTCTGCTCCCCAGGACACCCGGCCCTGACTTCACACTTTTCCCAGACAATATCTTTCCATATAATCTTAATGATTCCTGCTGCAATAACAAATAGGCAGCCCTGAGAATAACTTCACACTTAATTGCTCGTGCCAAGAATCTCACCACTTGGCCCTTCTCTGGGTGTTTTCCCTCCAATCCATCTGCACAAACAGAAGTGGGCCAGTTCTGTGCCTCAGGAATGAGGAGATAAAAAGGCAATAATTTATTTTTCCACCAAAGCTAGAAGTATTTTATAGAATTTGCTAAAGTTTTTGTTTCAGGAAATTTCATCATGTCTCCAGGAAAAAAAAAAAAAAGCACCTAATTGGCCTCAGATTTTCTAACTCCCTTTTCATTTTTGTAATATGAGGAGGTCTAGGTCATCTCAAGGTCACTGCAGTTAGTGTTGCTTTAGTGCACCTCTGTGGATACCTCATTTCTGCAGCAGTTTTTCCTTGAAAAACAGCCCCAGCCTGCTGCTGTAGCAGCCACTTTCCTTGGCAACCAGTTGCATTCCTTTAGCATATGGAAATATTTTTTAAAACACATAACATATAGGGCTGCTTGTAGGTGAAATTCTCCAAGAGAAATGGAGCAAATGCTTCTAAGCCCTTTGAATGGTGCTGTAAAGAAAAAAGCTTTTAACAGAAAGCTGCCATTTCCCATTTATCTGGACTGGGATCTTGATGTCACCATAAAATGCTGGTGGTTATCAAATTAATAAAAACGTTTTGCTGGGGAAAAATTTAATTTTACCACCCTCCCAAGGCTTCTTGCTGTCTTGCCATGCTGGTTTACAGGGCTTCAGGTGGAGAGGTCATTCCAGCCGGGGGTTAGCTTGAGTTTGCTGGTCTACCTCAGTAAAGCAGTGGATTCCAGACCTTTTATTTTAGAAAAACTTGCTTTGTGGCATCCTGAAAATGGAGCAAGTGCTGAGTTTGTATATGCTGGAGAAACAGAATTTAAAAGAAAGCAGTGTTTGTACCTGAATGATCAGATTTTTCTGAACAGAAAAGGCCAAATGAGAGAGGAGGCACCATCACAGAAGAGTTTGGGTTGGCAGGAACCTTAAAACTCACCCAGTGCCAGCCCTGCCATGGCAGGGACACCTCCCACTGTCCCAGGCTGCTCCAAGCCCCATCCAGCCTGGCCTTGGACACTTCCAGGGATGGGGCAGCCACAGCTTCTCTGGGCACCCTGTGCCAGGGCCTCCCCGCCCTCACAGGGAACAATTCCTTCCCAATATCCCATCTGACCCTGCCCTCTGGCACTGGGAAGCCATTCCCTGTGTCCTGTTCCTCCATCCCTTGTCCCCAGTCCCTCTCCAGCTCTCCTGGAGCCCCTTTGGGCCCTGGAAGGGGCTCTGAGGTCTCCCTGGAGCCTTCTCTTCCCCAGGTGAGCACCCCCAGCTCTCCCAGCCCGGCTCAGAGCAGAGGGGCTCCAGCCCTGGAGCATCTCCTTGGCTCCTCTGGGCTCTCTCCAGCAGCTCCAGCTCCTCCCTGTGCTGGCCCAGGGCTGGGGCAGCTCTGCAGGGGGGTCTGACCTGAGGGGGCAGAGGGGCACAATCCCCCTTTTCCTGCTGCCCTCTCCTCTTTGGCTGCAGCCCAGGATCCCTTGGCTCCCTGAAGTTGTTGGCTGAAGGATCCCTGCTCATTGCTCGGGGTCTGTGGGACACAGGAACAGAGCAGGGCTGGACAGAGGCTGGGGCTGGGCTGAGCCCTCTGCTGCTGCTCAGTTTTACTTTGGAGGGCCCAGCCCAGGCTGCAGTTGCTGGGGGTTTCAGCTGTAGATTCAAAGCAAAGCTGGTGCCTTCTACAAGTGCCTCCACATTTTCTCCATCTGGCTTGGTCCCTCTGTGCTGCTGCTGGCAAAACCTGGCAAAATTTTGCGAATTGACCAATGAAAAGCCCAAATGCAAATGAAAACTGTGCTGCTGCAAAGACATGGTTCCTCATCCTGTACACAAGAAGGCCTTTTAAATTTGCCAGAAATGCTGAGGAAAGGCAAACTGCCTGGATGGGGGGGGGGGGGATGGGGGGGATGGGGGAGNGAATGGAGAGGATGGGGCAGTGAGATCCTCAGGGATCTGTCACAGTTGTTGTGCATCTTCTCAAGCCCTGGGAAGGCTCAGGGAAACAGGGATCAGCTCCCAGAGCCAGGCACAGCTCCCAGGGCTCCCACAGCTGGGCCAGCTGCAGCACAGCACCCACTTGCCAGGTTTGTGGTGGCAGAGCCTGCAAGGCTGAGGAAGGACCCCAGACCAGGGCGATGCCATGTCCAGGAAATTAATTACAAGCAGCTCTTGGGAGAAAATGGGTGTGGAAGTGGTCGTGTTCCCATAGGAGAATTGTTTTTTCAGGCAAGAATGTGGTTGGCTGGGTCAGGGAGTGCCAGGCTGGGTCCTGGGACTGAGGAATCTCTGTGTTTGTTAAAACCAAAGGGAGAGCCTGCACTGCAGCTGGAATCTCTGGCTGGGGGTGCCTGGTCTGCAGTGGCTTCCCAGCTCTGACCCTGCAGTGCCTCTGGCACAGGGTGGGGTGTGCCTGAGTGTGCTTCTTCATCCTGAAAAAAATATTATCTTTTCACCAGCAGCACCCTTATTGCCGTGGGAAAAGCCTGCCCAGTGCCAGGGATGCTCAAGAGAAAGCTGTGCTGGCCCAAAGTCAGGGGAGGCCAAACTTTGTGTGGCTGAAGATCACATTTCAGCAAATGGAAAGGCCATAACTGCTTGCATCAGTTGCCTTGACAAGAATGGAGATAAAATTGGAATGGAGGGAGAAAAAAATCATATATTCAGCGTAAGAGCTCAACAAAAGCAATGCCAAAATGAGCCCTGTGTGACCAGCAGAAAGGTGCTGGAGAATAAATTAACTTTCCCTAAAGCCTGGCTGGCAGGGCCTGGGTCAGGTGTGGGGTTACAGGGGCCTGAGCTCGTTCTGAGCCATGAAGAGCACAGTGATGCTGCCCATGCAGATGTGTGCTCACCCTGTGCTTCGGGATCACTCTGGAAGTCTCTGTGAGCAGCTCATGGGCCTTTGGGAGAGAGGGAGCAGGGCAAACACACATCCTGCTTTATTTCTGTAGGAGAAATATTCCTGCTCCTGTTCCTAGGCAAGAAGACAGAAAAGGTGCCCCCTGAGGGTTTCCCTCTGTTTGCTGGGATGCACAATCCCTAAATCTGGGTTTTCATGGGTCCCTGAACCTGGGGGTTTGCACTTTGCAGTCTGCAACACCAACTGGCTCCTTGCTTCTCCCTGTCTCTATTGTCCTACCCCTTCTGCATATTCCCAGACCTGAGGAGGTCTTTTGGCTTTGCACAATCCTTGGGGAAAACACAAAGCGTGCAGGCATTTGCATTTGCACCAGAAATGTTGCATTGAAGATGTTCTGGGGCTGTGTTTAACCCCAGTGCAGGATCTGCAGGTGTGGACAAAATGCCCTAAATTGCTGAGTGAGCAATGTCATCAAACTGAAAAGAGAGGTTCAGACTGGAAAGGGGGAAATTTATGTTGGATATATGGGAGAAATTCTTCCCTGTGAGGGTGGGGAGGCCCTGGCACAGGGTGCCCAGAGAAGCTGTGGCTGCCCCTGGATCCCTGGCAGTATCCAAGGCCAGGTTGGACGGGGCTTGGAGCAGCCTGGGACAGTGGAAGGTGTCCCTGCCCATGGCAGGGGTGGCACTGGATGGGCTTTAAGGTCCTCCCAACCCAAACCATCCCATGATTCTGTGATTCAAACAGGTACAACAAAGCCCTGTGGTTTTATTCCCTGTGGTTCTTTTGGAGTGCAAAAGGGAAAGTGAACAGAGATACTGCATTTATAAAGTTTACAATTAACTTTAGAGCAGACTAATTTATTGTGAACAATGACTTAGAGTGGGATTTCCTTATGCTTTGCTCTTTTCCATGCTGCATTTGGCTCATTTTCCTGTTGCTCTCTGCCTGAAATGCACTTGTGCCAGTGACAGAGGGTTTGGGCGCTCCTTGTGCTTTGGCAGCTTTCAGCAGGTGAAAGCTTGGCAGCTTTTCTAGAGCCTGGCTTTGCCAGACCATTTCCTTGGCACAAACTCTGCCATGACACCACTTCAGATGTTTCAAGTGTGGGGTAAATATCCCCCCAACAGCCATGAGCAGGAGCTGGAGCTGGGGAACTCCTGAGTGTGGGCAGCCTCCCTCCCTCCGGGGTGGGTCTTGTCCCATTCAGGGAATCACAGAAGCCCAGAACAGTTTGGGTTGGGAGGGGCCTGCACAATCATCTTGTCCCAACACCTTCCACCTGGATTTTTCACTTGGCCACAGCAGGGCCTTGATTTCACTTAGGGGCCCTTCTGACACATCCTATACAGAGGAAAATTCTGTAGCTTTTATTCCAGGGCTTAAGTTCTCTCTCTCATGACCAGACATGGGGCCCAATATCTGTTGGCAGGCTGAGGGTCCAAAATGAAACACCTATCCCATTCTATCTGATCTGTTCACGGCTGTACTGGTGCTGCTGCTGACCCATCTGTGCTCCAGCCAGGTGCCACTCAGGCTGCAGAGGGAAGGGAGCCCATGGAGAAAACAAGTCTGCAGAGCAATTGGTCTCTACTGGTAACCTTGGGGATCTGTTGTCCTCGAGGTTTCCTTTTCCTCCTGCATCTGATGTCCACTGTGAGATGCTAGAAGCCTGCAGCCAGGTTCTCAGCTCTGCAGGATAATTCCAGGAGAGTTCAGCCCTCACTGAGGGACCACGTTGGATGGCTGGGGTGTCCCAGGGCTCTGTGCATGAGGCAGCACACGCTGAGAACCTGAGCTGTGCCTGGGGCTGAACTTCAGCAAAGCTTCTGAAAGCTGTGCCCACCTGTGGCTGCTGAGAGGTCTGAATCCTGCCTGGAGATCCAGTCAGGTGTTCTTCCAGGTGGGATGGACATGCAGAATGGCTTGGGTTGGAAGGGATCTTAAAGCCCATCCAGTCCCACCTCCTGCCATGGGCAGGGCCCCCTCCCACTGTCCCAGGTTGCTCCAAGCCCTGTCCAGCCTGGCCTTGGGCACTGCCAGGGATGGGGCAGCCACAGCTTCTCTGGGCACCCTGTGCCAGGGCCTCCCCACCCTCATAGGGAGCAATTCCTGCCCCATATCCCATCTGACCCTGCCTCTGGCACTGGGAACCCTCTCCCCCTTGTCCTATCCCTCCAGTTCCTGATGCAAAGTCCTTCTCCAGGTTCCCTGTAGCCCCTTCAGACACTGGAAGGTGCTGTGATTCTCCACACAACCTTCTCCTTTCCAATCCTCACACCCAGCTGTTTTTTTGGTGAGCATAGCATGGTTTGTTTGCACCTTCTCCTTCATCCTGAACATGTTTTGCCATATTAGGGAAATAATGGAACTGGAAAAGATGCCAGTAACAAATACTGTGTTTTTTTCTGTGGATGATTTCCTGCAAACACTCATTTCTAGGAGTCTGCTGGTCAGAACTGGCTGAACACCCCAGACCAGTGAGCTTCACTCTCAGAGTGCTGGTGAATTATTTGCCATGACTTGCCCATGGCTGTTTACTGAGGGTGATTAATGATGTACCTTGGGTGCTCTTCTTTTGTTTTGCTTTTTCTCTCCATGACCGGAGAACTGAAACAAGAGCAGTGAAATGAGGAAATTCAAGTTGCCACTTGGACTTCCAGCAGGAGTTCCAGAGCCAGCACACATTCATGTGAGAGCTGGCGAGACTCTCACTTCTTCCACTGCCTCTGTGACATTTTGGCACTTCCTCAGCCCATTGCTGAGTGTTTAACTCGTCCCATGTGACACAATCCAAATATGCTGGGCCATGCTCCTTCTCAGCTCCTGCAGGCAGAACAGGCATCCAGATGATATTCCTTTTTAAGGAAAATCAACATTTTTTTTCAGGAACCTCATGGACTGGCCGTGTGTCCTTTTTCTCAGCCAGAGCTGTGGTGTGGTGTGAGAAGAGCACAGAAATCCTGTGAGCCACAGGGCCACCAGAGGCCAAGGGCAATGGCAACACAAACCTAAGGCAAGCTTTACTTTAGCTTATTCTGAGACACTTCATGGTCCCCTGTGCCAAACCAGGGCCTCTATTTCTCCATCTCCGAGGAGAGTTCAGCACAAATGCAGCACCACAACCCATCCCCAGTGGGAGCAGGGTCACCTTGAAGTGTCTGGGCTGGCACTGAGAACTATCCTCAGCTGAGCCCCTCAGCCACACAGGGCTGGTGCTGCTCTGCTCTGGCTCAGCCCTGTCCCAGGGAAGGCTTGGGCACCTCCAAGGGATGGGTTTGAACTGAAATGTCACTTGTGCCTGTGACAGGATAACACTGATTTTGAGACGTGGTGCAGTGACCTCGAGCCCAGAGCTGGGCACCCCAGCACACAAGGACAGCTGAAGTTGCCCTCTCTGCATTTACAGTCCCTCTGTACATTCAGACTTTCCTACCCTGTGTAGCCCTGTCCATTGCCCAGCTCCTCCTCAGCAACATCCACAGCCCGTGGCTTGTCAGTAGTTTGTGAGCACCTTCAAAAGCAACCTCCTCCAAAAGTGCCTGGGGATAAACATTCCCTGCCTCCTGGAATAGGTCCTCACTTTTGTCCTCACTTTAAATCCATGGGCAAAGATTTTGGAAAATGTCATATGATTTTGGAAATCACAGTGGTCAAAGATTAATTTAGAGGCATTGTTGAACTACTTTGCAACCCAGATACTGAATTTCAAGCAGCTCAAGCCATAACCCAGAATAAAAATGTTTAAAACGATTAGTTGACTTTGAAATCTTTGCTTATGCCATCTTTTATTAGTTTCTTGGTTTTGTAATTTTGACTTATGCCATCTTTTATTACCTTTTCATACTTTCATTCCCAGAACAAACACTACATTCAGCTGAAACTGTGATCCCAGGCAGCAGGAGGGGCAGGCAGTGCTCTGGCAGGCCTGGAACCCACATACAAGACAAAGAGTAAGAAAAGAGGCAGAAAAGCTGAAAGCTGGCACATGAAAGTTCGTTTAATTATCCTGGTACTTCTTCATGTACATTCAAATCAATTTTTACCTGGATCTTTGACCACATTTATAAGGTAGGTGAGCCTGTTGCCCACTTTCACTGCTCAGCTCTCAGTGGTGTGGGGTTTGTCTCTCTACACTCACAATGTGCTTTCCAGTGAAGATCTGGGCTCCCTGTCTGGGTTGTTTCCTCGATGGGGAGGACGAGTGGAGTCTCTTTCCAAAGTCCCTCTTGTGTGTGAGTGATGTACAGGCTTGGGCAGGGCTCTGAGGGCAGAGCTGATGCCCAAGCAGATGCAGAGCCCTTCTCAGGCTGCAGCGGGGTCTGTGCTGGCTCCCGGCGCCTCCAGCCGCGATTCCCTGCCCGGAGCATCCCCCGGCAGCGCCGTTCTGAGCCCCGGCTCTCCCGGCACAGGGAGCAGGAGCCTGGCCACGCCACTGGGATTTGGCACCCGCGGTCTCGGCCACCCGGCCCAGCTGAGGAGGAAGGAGGTTGTGGTGGGGGATTTCTGGTGCCAGGCCAGCAGGGCTGTGGGGCTGATGGAGGGACTGAAGGGGGCTGTGTTTGCACTGCAAGGAGCGGGCAAGTTTGGGCAGGGCAGGCACATCCCACACCCCCCTCTGCCAGCAAAGCCACTGTCCCTGTGAAGAGCACCCGGGTGTCACCCCAGTGTCCCCCCTGCCACCATCCTCCTCCTCCCCGGGCAGATAACGCCGCTTCCAAACTTCTACGGGGAAAGGCAAAGTGGTGTGAAACTCCAGAGGAAGCAAAAACTATGAGATTATACTTCAGAATGAAATAAAACCTCATAGCACACTGATATCATTTAGGCTGGTGCCCTGGAGTGCTGATCCAAGGGGATCATGCATAAAAGCCTCCCTTTTGGGAAATGGGATTTGGTTGTTAAGCTGCCTCCTTGGCTTGGCGGTGAAATCACACAATCAAATCACGCACATGAAAATAAGATCTTTTAAAATTCCAGTTGTTGCCCAAAGTATGGAGTTTAGTGGGATTGCTGGTGAAGTAGAAGGGACAGAGAGATATAAAAACATCCTGTGATTATTTTGAGGAGCTAGTGAAATGGGAATGTTTACCAGGATGAGCCATAGTGCTTTAGCTTCTACACTTTGGGCCCAAGGACAACCAGAAATAGAGCAAAATTTTAAATAATAAATGCATTTTTAAGGTTAGTATAAAGAATGAAACTGGTAAGATGAAATCTGACACCTCCAAGGAGAATATCCTCTCTCTTGTCTGATTCCAGTGATTTGTGTGAAGCAAAGTTCCTCATTTTGGGAATTGCACAACCTTTGTGGTGTTACATGCAATTACCTTTTACTGCCCAGACAAACTGTCAGAGCATTAACCTGAGCTTTTCCATGTCATGTTCCAGATGCACATTCTCCTGGGAAAGGCCCATAATGCAGCTTATTTATAGCTGGATGAAAACAATGTCTCCAAACAGAGTTCAGAGGCATTGCCCAATGCAGCAGATGAAAGCCCAGTTCTCAGCAGGTTGTGGGGCTGGAGAGAGGCCATGGGCAGATATTGAAATGTTTTCCTTTTTCAGCCTTGGCAATGAGTTCCTTGACATCCCTTTATGGTTTCAGGGCTGGTGAGATGTTGGGTTGCTTTAGGTTCTGCCCCAGCTCAGGCAGGGAGGGGCCCGAGCTGCCTCTGCTGTTCACACACAGGAGAGGAGCAGGTGGGTTCTGGACTCAGCCACCTACAAAAATGGCATTTTAGTGCCACAAAGGCTTGTTGACAGATCCTGTGAAAAACCCGGGCTGAATCTTGAATGGCAGTGCCAGGTTACACATGGAAAGAGGAGGGTGTGGAAGCCAAACCCAAGGAATGGATCTGTGGGATCTTGCTGTCCAGGCTGCATCCACGGCCCCATGTGGAGACTTGGATCTGCAAACAGAGCCACTGCAACATCTCACCTGTGTGAACAGATCCTGTACCTCTTTGGTTAAAAACCATCAGCAATCCACCTCCTGAGCCTTCTCCAAGTGTTCTCTGTGCTGCTTCCCTTCCTGCAAAACAAACCAGTCACTGGGCTGGAGGGAGGGAATGTTCTCGTGGCAGTTATATGCATAACAAAAATGCACCTACGACCTGTCATCTGTTTCTTTTTCCCAATAAACTGCAAAATCAACACACACAAATATGTTTATACGAACAAGCCAGAAAAACAGCTGGTTCATCAAATGAAAAGGGGCACGCTTGGCTCTGCTGGTCCAAGTGTTCAACGGGCTCCCATGTATTTATAAAGTGAGAAAGTGGAGCATATTTGAACATGCAGGTGTATAAATATTTCTGCCAGACCTGCTGGAGTATTTGAAGTCTCCCTCATGCCGCTGCTGTGACTCACCCCTTCCCAGCACGCAGGGAATGCTGCCCTGTGGGGAGCTGCCCTTCCAGGCTGCAGCCGGCATCACAGCCCTGCCCTGCAGGGACTGTGCCCTAGGACAGCTGGGGGACACCCCCAGGACAGCTGGGGGACACCCCCAGGCCTGCCCTCACCCAGGCACCGGGGCCAAGGCAGGGCTGGGGTGAGGCTGCACCCGGGGTGGAAGCGTTGGGCTGACTCCATGGAGGTGCTGCAGGCAGATGTGGAGCTCTGAGCATTTGTTTCCTTGGCCTGGCATCTGTGGAAGGAGGCTGCAGCTTAACTGCCAACATGGAAAAACCAGATCAGTTCTGAAGGCTGACTTCAAAGCCAGTCGTTATATTTAATGTTACAACCCCCCCAATAATCCTGAGGAGGGAGAGCAGAGCAACAACATTGGCACGGGGACACAAAGTGCAGATGCAGCACAAATATTCTGTCAGATACTTCCTAGCCCTGACTTCCTCTGGGGTGCTGTCAGTGCTGCACATGGAAAAGTAAATCCTTTCATAATAAAACACATGCACACACGTACACACACACAGCCCAGGCACACACCTGCACAGCCAGAACCCAGCACAGGCTTTTCCCAAAAGCTCCTGGAAGGTTTCTGTCCACTATGGAGTGATCTGGGGGTTTATCTAAGCTGCACCCAGCCAGCACAGGCTGATGTGCCTCTACAAAATGAGTTTCCCAATATTTCATCCCCTTTTCTGTATGTAGCTGGAGTGTCCACAGCTAAATAAAACAATTATTAGTGTATTTTTCTCAGAGCCTTTTTTTTGTCAAACGGGCCTTCTACAGGGGTAGTTTAGAATAGAATCCCAGGGGGGTCTGAGTTGGAAGAGACCTTAAAGCCCATCTAATTCCACCCCTGCCATGGCAGGGACACCTTCCACTGTCCCAGGCTGCTCCAAGCCCCGTCCAGCCTGGCCTTGGGCACTGCCAGGGATGGGGCAGCCACAGCTGCTCTGGGCACCCTGTGCCAGGGCCTCCCCACCCTCCCAGGGAACAATTCCTTCCCAATATCCCATCTGACCCTGCCCTCTGGCAGTGGGAAGCCATTCCCTGTGTCCTGTCCCTCCAGTTCCTGGTGCAAAGTCCCTCTCTGGGTTCCCTGTAGCCCCTTCAGACCCTGGAAGGGGCTCTGAGGCCTCCACACAACTTCTCCAGGCTGCACATTCCCAGCTCTCCCAGCCTGGCTGCAGAGGGAAGGGGCTCCAGTCCCCTCAGCAGCTTCCCAGCCTCCTCTGGGCCTGCTCCAGCAGCTCCATGGCCTTGTGTTGGAGGCACCAGAGCTGGGATCTGGGCTGGGCTGGGGTCTGAGGAGAGCAGAGGGGAGAATCCCTCCCTGCACCTGCCCACGCTGCTTTGGCTGCAGTTTGACCAAACAATGAAGAACTTACTGGCCAAAGGGACAGAACGAGGTACACAAGGTCTGTGGCAGAGTCTGGAATCCCAGGAAGGTTTATGATTCTGAAGCTCCAAGGCCTTGTCAGACAAGCAGAATCAGCTTTGTCTTCAACCAACAACTGGCAAAAGCTGGCAACTTTTGTGTCCAGCTAAATTTTGCAGGCAGGCTCAGAGACAAAGCCAGGGAACACACATGTTGTTGTAATATCAGTGCACAGCTAACAAAAAGTGTTTTCAGCTACAAAGCTGACAATAAACTCTGGTGCCAGCAGCAGGAGTGCTGCATTTACCAACCCTGCAGGCAGTTTTCCCTCAGGAGCCCTGGGAGCCTCAGCCAGGGATGGCTCTGCCTCAGCGCTGTGGCCAGTCCTGAACACCCTGCTAGTCCTGGCTGTGACACAAAGCCTGTGTGGAAAAGTGTCCTGGTTGGGGGCCTGAGAGAGGCTTCAACTCTGAAAAAAATAACATCAAAGTCATGACCTGGCTTTATGCAACAGGGGGCCACAAGTCCTGCTTTTCCCAAAGGAAAATGCTGTGCCCATGGCATTTGGGTGACACGGCCTGGAAACGGCCTTAAGCTGAACTTTGCTTTAGAAAGGTGAGAATGCTATTTCTTTAGCTCCTGGTGAAGGAGCTCTCCAGTGTGAACAATGTCTCCACCAGGATAAAGAAAGTCAGGAATTTTACCTTCCTTGAGCTGAAGAAATCACCCATGGGTGTTACACTACTAGAATTCCCGATCTTAGAGTTTGTTTTCATGATATTATTAGAATTTTCTAAGTTGGGTAAACTCTATAGAAGAGCTCATCCAACTTCCACTGAGTCCCAACAATGGAATAACAAGCCCCTGAACTGGATCCATTCCCACATCCTGCCAGTCCCACCTCTCCCTCGCTCATCATGACACTGATGAAAGCCACTAGATGTCACTGCTATATTGCACTAATAAAGTTAAAATAATATTTTTCTGGCAATAAATGTCCTGACTCATAAGGAAGTTGGTTTATAAAAGCTGTGGATAGTTTGGATTCCTTCCAGTTAAAAAACAAAACAAAACTTTTTTCTTTTCTTTTTTTTATTTTACTAAAAATATTGGATCCGAGTTCAAAACACTCATTTAACAAATAACATTGATTTGTATTTTAAAAGGAGAAATACTTTGAAGTTAATACCAAGTAAAGTAACATGGTCTGTGGCTCTGTGAACTGAGATGATGGGAAAAAATTATATCTGAAGGTCTGCAGTGCTAAAGACAAGGCTTGACTAAAGGCAGGGCTGGAGATGGTCAGGAATATTCATATTCTCGTGCTCAGCCCGAGAGGGAGGCAAAAGGCCAGTGGAATAATAGTAATAGCAGCAATAATATTGTATATTTATCTGGTGCCTTTCATGTCCCAGGTTTCCCCGCTGCAGTGCAGGGACAATAATCCCTTCACTCAGCACCAGCAGGAACCACCCTTGGCAGGGCCATGGCAGCTGTCAAACAGCACATTGGGAATGGCTGCTCCAATTCCAAACACCACCAGGGCATTTTGGGAGCAGGTAAAGTGTATTTTAATGACCAGCTCTGTATTTGCCCACATATCTGGGGCTTGTTCAAATTCTTGCATATGTTTCTCTCTTCTGCAGGGGGAGGGTGCTTTGGATTTGGGTTTTGTGTTTTAAGACTTTGGTTATTGAAAAAAATGGCAGGTGAGCTCAAACTTTTAACCATTTCTGGGAAGTAATTTTATGTATCTCAAGTGATCTCAAGTGAACCTGATTGTTCCTTCCCTAAATGAATCCTCAGGTTTTTCTTCTGATGTCATCTGGGCAAGAACCAGCTGCCACAGGCAATGAACATCCTGAACTCGTGATAGTGCAGGATGCCCTAAATTCTAGAATTAGGAAATTCTAGAATTCTACAATTCTAGAAAATGCTCAGATGAGGCAAAGCCTCCCTTATCTGTCATGGGAAGCTGTTTTTCGAAGATGAAGAACGCAAAGTTCATTTGGGATGGGATGGGATGGGATGGGATGGGATGGGATGGGGAGGCTCCACTTCCTCAGCAGCGCAGCCCGGGTTTGGGGCTGGATGCAGGCAGCAGATCCTGGAGAGCGTGGGGAGTATTTGGGGTTATCCAAATTGGATATTTGGGGTTATCCCCAGTCCTGGTGAGACCGAAATAACTCTTGTGTGTGCTGTGGAAATGCTCCGGCACGGAGCTGCTGTATTTCCATCNGGGGTGGGGTGGGGTGGGATGGGGTGGGATGGGGTGGTTATTTTCCCTCCATGGGATTTCTTCACCTTCTCTCTAGCAGTAAGTTCTCTGGAATATTCATGCCATTTGGGAACCAGCATTTTGGTGTGGCTGTGAGAGCATAAATTAGGAGAGCAGCCATTTTTGGGCCTGTCTCCACTCCTTCTCAGTTTTTTTTATCACAGTAGAATGAGCTGAAGTTATTGGCAATTTACTGAGAACTGTTTCACACTGTGAGGAGCCTGAGTGCAGCTGCAGCCTGAGCCTCATCCCTGTGCCTGAGATCTGGAAAGGTGGCTGCTTTGGGAGCCCTTCCCACAAGGATGGAGAAGAACCATGCTGTGGGTACCTGTGGTCACTGGGGGAAAACAATTGGGGCCCATGGCAGGAGTAGTTTCAGTCTGTGTCCTCTGGGAAATGTGGGTGTAAACTGAATGTAACCCATGTTCTGGGTTTTGGCCACACAGGAGCAGCCTTTTTGTCTGCCCTGGACCAGTGTCAGGTAGGTGAGATGCTCTCTGGAGTGGCTGGAGCTGGGCTGGACTCCATCCCTGTGCCAGAGCCCACTCCACTGCATGGGCAGTGCCTCCTGTGTGCCTGCTCTTCTCCAGTGAAGCCTCTGTTTTCATGTGAGTTAGGATAACTGCAGTGGGTCCATCTCTGGTTTGGAAAGCACTTGGGCACTAATGGTGCTGGACCACTGCAGGCTTTTATTAATCACCTGCTATCCAGCAAAAAAATCATCTAAAGATATGCACAGACACACAGGGTAACTGGAACTGGAGGGAAATCCAACCAGCCTCTCTCCTGACTATAGGGTTTGTATGTTCCAGCTCCAGGTAAACTCCCAGCCGGAGAAGGACTGAGACAGAAACACAGCAAAGGCAAGAATAACTCACTTCCCTGGCTCAAGTTACTGACAAAAGCATGAAAGCTTCAGCCTGGAGGATAAATTATGAGCTATCAACTCAACCAGAGTCATAATAAGAAGGGAGGAATCAGATGAGTAAGGCAATAGGGGAAAAGCAAACACTGTGAGTAATGGCAACATGAGGTTTGTTCCCTAGAAGTTGTCTGACCACATTAGATAGTACAGCTCAGTGACTGGGTCTGGGCCCGATGTCTAGAGAATAAATCAAGTGGGTTTTTTGTTGTTGATAAAACATTCTCTCCACAGCAGATGGATTTAATATTTCCTGGATCCATACTGTTCAAGCCTAGGAGTGGGGATGCTTTTCCAGGTTTGCATTACTGATGGCTTCGTTTCCAAGGGGTGCAGACTGGACAGTTCTCCCAGGACTTGTTGCTATAAACTGTTAAGTGAGGATTTTTGCCTCTCTCTCTCTCCTTTGTTTCCTTCCTCAATTTGTTAAGTGTTTGCTCCTGATCCAGTTCACTTTGCTCGACCCAGTTAATTCCTCCCAGCCTTACTCCCACTTTCTTCTCTCCCCTGCTCCTTCTTTATTGGCACTTCCACAGCTCTTCCTGCTCAGGTTTTGGGGAGCGTGTGTTAGGAGGAAACCCTTTACTGTGACAGCGGTGAGGCACTGGCACAGGCTGCCCAGAGAAGCTGTGGATGCCCACCAGATTCTGTGCATGAATGCCCCCAGCTGCCACAAGATCCTGTAGATCCATAGGTACTGAGTGCTGGAAACACTGCCAGCTCCTTCAGTGGGGTTGTGTGATCTGACCCAGGCTCCTGAATGACAGACAGGTACTAGATCTGGGCTAATCCCCACCAAAAGGCTTCTGCACATGGGAATTTGCATTCTGCCCTCTCTCCTCTTTCAGCTGTGTCAGCTGGGGCTGGTTTGCAATGAACTTGGGCCACCCAACCCTTCATTCCTCTAAATAACTGGGGGGTGCTCTCCCTTCTGCCCTGTCAGGCTGCCAGTGGGGTCTGGTGGGGACCAGAGTGGCTGATTTGCTCTGAGATTGTCTTCAGAACAAGAAGACAGAATTTTAATGCCAGACACGTATGGGACCTGGGACAGCCCATGTGTGTGAGAGCTGCCCCCTGCCCCAGCCAAGGGCCCCACTCCCACCACAATGAGCTCTAATTAGACAATTGAATAATAATAATGATAATTGCAATGGCAGGAGGATTGAGTGGCTGTGAGGGCAGGCCAGCTTTGGAGGTGGAGAAAATACAAAATGGTTTGTAAATCCTTCATAGCCCATCTTTACACACAAAATAGATTGACCACAAATAAGTCAAGAGAAGAACAACCTCTCTATAGACCATGTACCTCAGCAGTTGCTGTAGGACAAATACTGTTCCCATCCTGAGCCAAAGTTTGGATTATAATTTTCAGCACATATATATATATATATATTTACACACACACACACACAATTAAGAACCAAGTTTTTGCTCCCATGCTTTTTGCTGTCCTTCAACTGTAGGAAAGGGAATCACAGCAAAATTTTCTGTGTAACAGAAAAATTTAGCTGTCGGTGATTAGTGGTTTATTTATTTTTTCAACTAATTCATTAAGAGGAGCTGAATTTAATGCCTTACTCAGCCTGTAAAGCCTTCCTCCTTGTCTTCTCCAGCCCACTTCCTCTGAGTTCAGCACTTCCTGCAGGTAGACGTGGTGCTCACAAGACACTGTTATTCCACAATGACTAAGTTCTCCTGAATTGTGTTACGGTTTAATAACAACAGGAATTAGGTTTGCTGCTACCAAAACCATTTTATTATGACACATCCAAAGACATAAAACCCTCTTGTGCAATAATAAGGGGGAAAAAAAATCTTTCCATCCACTAGTACAAAAGAAGCCTCAAGAGACCAGTGCTATAATAAGAAGAAAACAAACATGATTCAGTTTAGAAAAATGCAGCTAATAGGTCTAAAGGAAACTGCAAGTACTTAATCAAACAGAGGGATTTGGGAAGCAGTGTTGTTGGACATGACCTGTGAGTTGTAGGGAGTCAGCAAATGAGATATCAAATAGATAATTATGCTTTTTGCTGAAATGGCACTGTCATCACAGGATTTGGGATCTTGTGTTCATTGTGTGCATCCCAAGTGGATGGAAGATACAAAGGAGTTGGTGGGGATAAAGTAACCATGAAAGAAGCAGGTGAGGGAGACAAAAAAATTGGAAAAGAATTGGGGGGAAATAATTCATAAGAAAGCTCATATTGAGAGTTTGACTAAGTGATGGTACAAGAAAGGTGAAGGAGCTCAAATATAGGAAAGCCCAAAAGGGAAGAGGTCAAACACATGAGAGAGAATCTGAGGAAAGACAGTTATAGGTTGACTATCAAGAAAGGACTGTGAAATCTCTTAAGACTCATAAGAGCTACTCCATCCTTTCATTTTGTTTAAAATAAATACATGTCAGCACTAGGAAATACAGTCCTAAGCAGCTTGAGTAACTTTGGGCAGAAATGGGAAGAAGGGCTAAGAAAGGAGGGATGAGGCCAGTCTGTCACATCTCTGATTTCAGGGCTGACTCAGTCTCATCTCACCAATGTTCTGTGGGGTTATTTTGTCCCAGCTTCAATGGGTCAAAAGGCTGGGTCAGCTTTAGTGAGGTTTATTCAGTTCTCTTGTGGAAGTGCTGTGAACTTTCTAACCGGGGCTGATGCAGGGTGGCTGACACTGGAAAGCTTCCTATTTACTGCACAGTTTGAAAGACAGGGTACAACCTCCTCTCCTCTCCAGTTCCTCCAGTCTGGGGCTACTCAGAGCTACCCCCTCAGGGCTGCTGCTGATGCAGAGGGAAGGATCTCTCACTGGCTTGTCCAAGCTACAGTGGCAAATGTGAGCACAGTGTTCCTTCTGCTTTGGTACTGCACTCCCCTGGCTAGAGATTAGAGATGAAAAGACAAACAAAAGTTTTATCTTGATAATAAAAAGTTAATGGAATCTTTTCAAACCTTACAGTGAAAGGTTCACGTTGGTTCATGTCTATTTTCTCCTGCCTATTTGCACAATTTTCCCTGTTACACAGGGTATTGGAAAAAAAAATAAAATTGCTGATACCTGGGAGGTTTTTGGGCTGGTTGTGACCTCTGTTTCACCTGAATAGGAACCACAGAGACATAAAATTGAAGGTTTGCAAGAGCCTACAGAGCACGGGAATGGAGACACCTAACCTGCAAGTCCCTCTCAGTGGCTCCTGAATCTGACTGTGGAGCAGAGGGAGGGGAGAACTCCCTGAGACACAGCACATCCCCACCTCCCTGGGCAGGGAGAGTTCCCCAAGACACAGCACATCCCCACATCCCTGGGCAGGGAGAGTTCCCTGAGACACAGCACATCCCCACCTCCCTGGGCAGGGAGAGTTCCCTGAGACACAGCACATCCCCACCTCCCTGGGCAGGGAGAGTTCCCTGAGACACAGCACATCCCCACCTCCCTGGGCAGGGAGAGTTCCCTGAGACACAGCACATCCCCACCTCCCTGGGCAGGGAGAGTTCCCTGGGACACAGCACATCCCCACCTCCCTGGGCAGGAAGAGTTCCCCAAGACACAGCACATCCCCACACCTCCCTGCCCGACACAGGGTGCCAGCCTGAATTCCTGACCTAGCAGCCTTTGAGCCACAGGCAGCTGCCAATGGAGCTCTGGCCCAGCCAGGCTAAACAAAAAGTTCCTCTTGAATATTAAAATTAGAAATAAGACCTTACTCAGTTGGACATCACAATAAGAGCAGTGGCTCACACTTGTGTGGGATTGTTCTGACAGGTTTAGGACTCTGTCCCCTCCTTTCCAGGGCTGCAGGTTCCCAGCCCTGTTCTGACCTGTCACGACCTTCTGCTAATGCAGGACTGCACAGCACAGGGTCTGTAGCTGTAGAACAGCAATGCCTTTTCTGCTTGGGCTTGAAGAAGCAAGAGGGAGTTTCATTTTTACTTAAAAGCTTTTAAAATAATACTGTGATGATGCACTGAACCTCTCAGGTAGTTGCACTGAACCTCTAATGGATCACTCATATCTCTTTGGGGACAGGGATGTAAAGAAAGGGGACGAGGAGCCTGGGGGAAGCCAAGCAGACAGCCTGGTGCCCTGTGGGGTTGTGTAGCATAGCAAACAAATAAATGACTTAGAGAAGAGTAAGTCCTGAAGTTTAAATACTTAGTATTTATATAATAGTTTGTAGCACAAAAAGGGTCTCTGTTCCATAACTCTCATCAACAAAACAAAAAGGTTCTCTGCCTGGATGAAAATCCTGTGTGTCCTCACGTGCAGGACTTTGGGAAGAGGCAGAGGGTGGCAGGCACACACTCACAGACGGCCTCGGTCTGTACTCCCCACCTTGGCTTGAAAGTTCTCTGTTTCTATAGCATTGGTTACCCCCTTCCTAAAACAACAGGGCTTGGATGCAGCTGGAAATAAAAAGCCAGCTCTGAAGCTGAGACTACATTGACTTTGGTTGTTAATGGACTTGTCCTCAGGGCAGATGAACCGTGACACGCAGCAAAAGCAAAATTTGTTCATTTGGAGTTCAAGTGTTTTAGTTTTGATTAATAAAAATCCAGCAGCTTTTTGCATCCCGGCAGAGCTCCATTCCTCTGTCACTGTGGAGCAGGGAGCAGTTAAAGCTACATCATCATCTGAGCCTGGCTTGGCTGGGGAGCCCTGCAGCTGCAGCTCTGAGAGCAAGGCTAGACCTGGCTCTTAGATACGACTGCAGTGGGACTTTATGGGGTGGGGAGGGGTGATTGTTAACTTGAATTGCAGACTTCTGGGCTATTTTCTCTTTGATTATTGGTAATGAAATGTTCTTTACTTGCTAGACCTTAGGGCTGCTCCAGTCCAGCCACATGGGTGTGTAGTGGGGACTGCACTGCCCTGTCCAGCGTGGTACCAGCCCTCTCCTGCCACGGCTGGAATGCTCCTGTGCATGCAGCATCCTCAGGGCTTTGCCATTGGGTGAGACCTGGACATCAAAGAGGTTTATAAGCAGAACCTCCAATGTGTTTGAGGTTTGCCCATCACTGCATGATACTTCCCAAGAGCATATTTGCTCATTAAAAAGCAGCCAGACTTGTTCCTGACTGCATTATGGTTTGTTTGGATCCGAGGCTGCCTCCAGAATCAATGGGAGTGTGCTCTTGGAAAGTGCTGCACAGAGATGGGGAAACCTCAAACATTTTGGAGGTTCAGTTTGGAAACCTCTCTGGTTTGGAAGTCCACCAAAAGCATGTCATGAGATGGTTGGAAAGCTGGGTGGGGTTTACATCTGAGGATAGAGTGCAAAAGTGAGAATTGTTTAGCTTGGAAGAAGAAAGGGTTGCAGAGTATGTGAGTGAGGTGTTTAAGAAAGGTACTGTGAAAACTAATCCACTCCTCCAGTTAACATTTCTTCCTATTATGAGAGCAAGGGGTCAGGTAGCAAAAAATGAAACAGAGAAATTATTTTAGCAAGGGCCATTTAACTGGGCTGTTTAGAAGTCCTGATCTCCAAAGACTGTAGACAAGAACTGGTACAAACAGCTGGATGTAACAGAAATGCCAGTGACTTTGGGACTTTGTGGTGAGCCTCTAAGCAATTTTCTCTCCTCTGTGTGACTTGCCTAAGGTTTTGAGATTATAAATGAATGGGGCCCCTCAGCACAGCAGGGACCTGGAGCTCCTGCAGCGGGGCCAGCGGAGGCTGCGCAGATGATTCAGGGCCTGGAGCCTCTCCCTGCCCAGGAAAGGCTGAGGGAGCTGGGGCTGCTCAGCTCCAGAGGAGCCCCAGCTGAGAGGGGCCCTCAGCCCTGGCTGTCCCTGTGTGCAGGGAGGGCTCAGAGCAGGGCCCGGGCTCTGCTCCGGGGGGCCCAGCAATGGCCCCAGAGGAACGGGCAGGAACTGATGCCCAGGGAGCTCCCCCTGCACAGGAGGCAGAACTTCTGCCCTGGGCAGTGCCCCAGCCCTGCCCAGATTGTCCAGAGGGGCTGTGCAGGCTCCTCCCTGGGGCTGTTGCAGAGCTGGGTGGGCACACTGCTGTGCCCTGTGCTCTGGGATGGCCCTGCTGGAGCAGGGAGGGGGCACCAGAGGAGCCCCTGGGGGCCCTTCCAGCCTGACCCAGCCTGGGTTTCTGTGAATTAGAGTGGAGAATCAGTCATAATTGTGGGCTCTTAAAGCTGTTCACTCAACAACTTAGGCTTCAATCCTAAGGGTGCACATGAGGCTTTTCCTCAGGATGTGATGTAGCACAAACTTTTGTGTAATTTTCACAGAAACAGTTGGGGCAGTCTCGGGCCTGCTCAGACATTTAACAATGACTTTGGGTGTCTGATGAGTTTTTTGAAAGTATCTACATGACAAAATCCAGTCAGGAATTGGGTATCCAGCTTCTTTTGAAAAGTCTACTTGGTAGGTGTTTTTATCCTAAGATCTTATATACCAAAAATCCCAGTTGTCTTCTAGTGTGCCTCCTAGTAATGGAAGAGGTAATCCAACACCATCTTGTCTTCAGGGTACCTTATGGTGGCAGATAGATTCATTTTTAAGATGGTTAGATAATAGAAAATAAATTAAATAGGAAAAAGCTTTGGATTCTGGACAAACTTACGAAAAAATCTCCCAGTTCTGGAGAGTGGCTCTTTATCCAGACCCTTCAGACTAATAGTGACATGCTGGTTTAATCCAGGAACATTTCTGAATAAAGTACCTTGCTGCTGGGTGCATCACCTGCCAATTTATTTCAGTGCCCCTTCTGTTCTCTTCAGAAAGCTCACGATGCACTTAAGGCATAGGAAGGGAAGGTGTGCTCAGTTAAATGTACCTTTCTAAAATGCAAAACACAGAAGACAGTGTGTAGTGCAAATCCAAAATACAAACCAAACTGAATAGCAGCAGTGGGGGATGAGCAGAGTGAGAATAAAGGCACCAAAGCCAAGGTCATCTGTCTCCATCTGTCTGCAGGGGGGTGGAGAGCAGAGCAAGCAGGGAAAATGGGCAGAGTGTGGTGCCCACCCCCTGGCACTGGGAATCATGGCCCGGGTCTGACTGACCCCTGAGGGCTGGGGGAGAAGGGCAGGAGCATTTTGTGCCAGTGTCAGATTATCCTGAGGGGTTTATAGGAGTCTGTGCTCTACTCACCTTTTCCCTCTTCCAGCGTGGAGCTGGCGGTGGCTCTGTGCCTCAGGCGAGGTAGAGTGCAGGTTGTCTCCCCTGGACAGGGAGGACAGTGCCAGGCAGGAAAATCTGCACTGCTGGCACTGCAAACTCCCTTTTGCCCTCCCAGCTGAGGAGCCTGCCCTTGCTGCTGAAGGCAATGTTGCTGTCACCTGGAGATGCTGCTCCATCCAGCCCATCCAGGAGCTTGAGGACCTAGAGCAGGGGTTTGGAGCTGCAGCTGACAGGAAAGCACAGAGGTCACTTGGATCATCAGAAAAGAAAGCAGCAAGGAGAGTTTTAAAGTCTCGGAGGGCTGGAATAGCAAATGGGTAGTGGATACAGCAATGGATCCCCTCCCTGGGACAAGTATGAGCTGGGATCTCCCGAACTCGGGTTCATGTAAATCCCTGTGATGAATGAACTCACCGCTGGATGTCATTGTTTCTCTATAGGAAAGCGTCGGCGACACTTTTATTTGGCAGTAAAATTGTTTTTATTGTCTGGGGTTTTTTTTCTCCCCCAAATAGCAAGCCCCACGTATGGGATATTCAGGTGTTTGGCACCTTTTCCACTTGGCCGCGGCAAGCCCAGGAACCAGATTACGCTCCTTGTTTTGCTAGGGCGGGGCAGGCTTGCAGCCCTGTGATGGATACGGTCTATCCTCAGCCTCGCAGCTATCGGGCCAGATCGTCAGCTGGTGTAAATTGTCCTGCTCTGAGGAGCCGAGCAGCAGTGCCAATGCAAACAGGCTGGGGATCCAGCCCGTCCTGCCTGCTGCTTTCAAGTCCCCCTCGAGTACAGCCAATCCTTCCTGCTTCATCCTACACCTCCTTCAAGCCCTGGCTCCCACCTTTTCCTTGATGTTCGCTTACAACAGAACCTAATCCTTTCTTCTCCCTTCTATCTCAGTTCGCTGGGTGATATTTTCACCCAAATTGTGACATGAGACAATTTCCCACTTTCTTTCTGATCTCCTTTGTGTAGTGTTCAAGATGCTCCTTCCAGATGCAAATCAGCCTTAGAAAGAAGTGGTCAACTGGAAAGGGAAACAAGACATATCAACATAGCCCAGACTCTTGTCTAACTTAACATCTGCCTTGGCTCTTTGGTTCTTCTGAATTTGCTTCTGATCCCATCTCAGTGTCAACTTTCCACATCTACTCCTTAATTTTTTTAAGATCTCAGAATATATAATGGAATCATAGAATATCCTGAGTGGTAAGGGACTCAGAAAGATCATCCAGTCCAGCTCCTGTCCCTGCACAGACACCCAACAGCCCCACCCTGGGCATCCCTGGCAGCGCTGTCCCAGCGCCCCTGGAGCTCTGGCAGCCTCGGGGCCGTGCCCATTCCCTGGGGAGCCTGGGCAGTGCCCAGCACCCTCTGGGGGAAGAAGAACCTTTCCCTGCTCTCCAGCCCAGCCCTCCCTGGCCCAGCCCCAGCCGTGCCCTGGCTGCTGTCCCTGTCCCAGAGCAGAGCTGGGAGCTGCAGCCCCCGGGGAGCTCTGCCCTCAGCCCCTCTGCTCCAGCTGAACCAGCCCAGTGCCCTCAGCCGCTCCTCGGGTGGCCCCTCCGGACCCTTCCCCATCCCTGGCCCTGCTCTGGGCACTCCCAGCACCTTTAGGTCTCTCTGATGTTGTGGCATCCAAAGTGCCCCAGCACTGCAGGTGAGGCTGCCCCAGCCCAGAGCAGAGCAGGACAATCCCTCCCTGGCCCTGATGTCCCAGCACAGGGATGTCCCCAGCACAGGGATGTCCCTCCTGGCTCCTGAGCACACTGTGACTCATATATTTGGGCAGGTAAAACTCAACACATTAAAACTGTTTAGTATTGAACATGGAACATGGGATTTTACCTTGTTAGTTCCTGATCTGGGCCCAGAGCAGTCTGGGAGAGGTTAATTTTAATGCAGTCTCCAGCTAATGAGGTGACAAGGCTGCCGTGCTTCCCCTCAGTGGCTGCTGTCCTGCTGCTCTGCAGTTCTGCAGGACAGAGGGGACATCTCCCTCCTGCAGGGTGGAGAACTGAACCGCTCTGCTGGCAGAGCCAGGGCTCGGTGTCAGCAGGAGACTCTCAGGCTTGATGGCTTACAGGGCTCTTATCTTTCAACTTCCTTACCCAGAATGAAAAGTCAGTTGGGTCCAGTTATTCATTCTTATAGAGACAGACAAGGAAAACACCTTTGAACATCACTCTGATAAACCAGACCAGTTCTTTTTACTTCCTTTATATCTCTCCTATGTCCATCAGCTCAGGTAGAATGTGTGAAGCATTCTGACAACTGCTTTTCTGATTTCAGGTGTGGTGACCTGCAGGAGAGTAAGGGCCTCTTTGGTTAGATGACCTGTCCATTGTTTTTTAGTAAATCAGGTTTGAATAAATTCTGTCACTTCACACTGTGCATTGTCTTCCTCAGCAAGGTGCACCCTCAGGCGCAGGGCTGTGTGCATGAAGTCAGTGATGAATCTGATTGCACCCTTCTTTCTACACCAAATCAGGAGCTGTTCTGTGAGTAAAAGCATGGAAGAGAAAGGAATTCAAGCATCTTGTTTCACTCAGGCTTCTGGAAGAGATGGAGAGCCTTAAAGAGAGGGCACAGAAAATAACCAAACCATTCTGTGAGACAGTCAATCCAATTAATGATAGATTTTTGGTGTAAGTGAAGGTAATTTGTAATTAAATAGAGAGATGATGGAGCTGTTTGTGGCTTACAGGAATTTAGGAGATCTGTGAAGTAATGAAACCATGCAACTTCAGAGTGCAAGGATAGATGAATTATAATTAAATTCTTAATTTCCCTGCCAAAGAGAAACAGAAAAAAAGACTTGGCATCTCCCACAGAGTCTTTTGGGATTAGACAAACTGGAATTTTATTGAGTTTTAAGGTCAAAGTGTGTTATAATCTCAAATGAGGCTGCAATTGTTCCACCTTCTTACCAATTAAATTGGTGGTCTGTGTGGGTTTGGGGTCTTTGGGTTAAAACCAAATGAAAAAGTGTTCATAACTTGTACTCCTGTTACCTCACTTAGTCATGGGGGCTGCAGCAGACAGGGGTGTACTCTGCTGACACTTTACAATGGTAATTCTTTTCATATCCTTCTCATAATTTTTCTCTCTTCTATGGGCGAATGGTGTCTCTGGCAATGAGATGATGAATGAACAAGGCCCTCCCAGGGGCTGCTTGGGGCTCCTGGTGGAGCAGTAACCCTGAATCCTTGATGGGTAATTCTCTGCCTCAGAGTGACTCTCAGAGCTCACCCTGTGCAGCAGAGGAGCACCATGAGCAGGAGATGCTCTTGCTAAAGCCACGTGTCAGGCATCTGAAAAAAATTCATGGACAGAACCTCAGGATGCCTGACTGAGTGCACAGGGTCCATTCTGCTTCTCCAAAGTGCCAAGAAGGAGTTCACTGCTTAAATACTTCGGTCTTTCCATAGGAGTGTGACACCCATGTCCTTTTGGATGCCTTGAAAAACGCCCCTTCACCATCCTGCTGGGACTTGTTCTGTTAATTAAAACCAACTTGTCTCATTCCAGGTCCTGAATTCCCACGTAGCACAGCTCCCCTTGGCCCAGGAGCCAGCTCCACAAGCGACAGTCCTTGCTGGATGCTGGAAGGGAATGTCTGATGGTGGGAATGTGCTGACACAGGGAACAACAGCTCAGAGTCTCAGCTTGTTTGCTAACAAATTAAACTTCTGCCTGTTTCCCCAAATTGCTGCTGTGACCTGGACATTTTGCAGCTGCTACACCATTAGCTAGAAGTTCACAGTATTGCCAATGAAAGATATGAAAGAAATAATTTTCAAGTGGTAGATTTGACTTATCTTCTTGTTCTAGGGGCTCTAAAGTGGATTTCAGCCCTGTTCAGTCACAGCCATGTCAGACTCAATTGCCCAAATTAAGCCTGTTCCCAACTGCCTAAAGCTGTTTCAGTGTCAGGAGGTCTCTGTAACACTTCTCAGGTCTGACCTAGTAAATGTGCCCTCTGGAGCTGCTCTTTTGATTTTTTCCCAACACCTAAAAGCCAATTCCTTGAAGCAAATGCTCAGTAAAAGATTCAGTGACCAGCACAGTGTGGGAGAAGAGGCCAGAACAGATCAACTACAGCAAAGCATTAACTTAGACAAAACTGAGAGTAGCCCAAAATATGTTAAACAGTAAAAAGGACTTTTTAAGCCACTCCTGAGGCTTAAATCCAGATTTTGATAATGACTGCAAAGGGCAATGACACATTTCTCTTAGATGAAAAAGGACCAGTCACACAATGTTCACTCTGGCTTCTTTGGAAGAGCATTTAGGAGCTCTCATGTTATGTGGAGAAACAGGAGGAGCAATTATCACTGAAGCCACACTGCACCTCACAGGCTGAGTGGTACCTCACCAGCAGGGCCCCTGAGCCCACTGGTTTTATTCAAACAATAAACTGTTCCTCAGTGTAATTAAGAATTGCCAGCACTGGACCCCAAAAGCTTAATAACAGCTTTCATCAAGTAGGCTCTTAAAGCAAGATGCAGGCTCCCAAACAGGCTCTCTGCATTTCCTTTCCAAAAGAAATCAGACACATTTTCTGCTCCTCGAGGCCCAGTCTCCCATTTAGAAAATGTACTTCTGCATTGAGCCAAGGAGCAGCTGCTGTGCTGGCAGCAGTTACTGTCAGAACACCAGGAGGGTACCTGGGCAGTGAGGATCATCCTCCCAGCCTCCTCACAGCTTCAGTGCAGCGTGTCCAGTGAGCTCCTCTGGCAGCCTGGAACCTGCTTTGCACTGAAGTGCTTTTTCATGGATGAGGTCTAGTTTTCTTTCTGATGTGATCCCATGCTTGACACTCCCCCAATTTGTCAAGCTGGACCTCCTAGGTTATCTCTGACAAATAACTTGCAGGTGCTTTGCAGGGCCACCTGCTATGTCAGGTGGGATGATGGAATTGTCTGAAGTACTTGGAAGTTTTATCCTTTTGTTAAATCTAATGTTCCTTATGTTGCTCAATGTGCTGTTGTGTGTGTTGAGAAGCAGCAGACCTGAATAGCATGTACAAGAAATGATGCACAAAGCCTGTGAGTTTATATACTCCTTTTTGGGCCAAATACTTCACTGAGGGGGATTATTGTGAGTTTTAAATTCTGCAGCTGTTTCTCTGTGTTCATAAAAATTCAAAGCTCAGTCTCATGTTACACCAGGGTGAACCAGCTGCGTTCATGTTTCAGGTACTGCCCACTGCAAATTACTCCTGGTTCACAGCAGCAAAAGCTGTGATGAATTTGGGATTGGGATTGGATTCGTTCCACAACTGGGATGAATTTGTCTTTTGGTGAAGCTCCTTGTCCTAATCTCTCTGAGTAACCAGTCCAAAACTCCTCTGACTATAGGATCTTCTGTGATCTTCATTCCTTCCAGTATTGCCAGTTCTTACAGTTTAATCATAAATCTGTAGGAGCTGGATTTGCATTATGATGAAACATATCAGTCATCACACTCTGCTCTTGCCTGGGGGAAAACCCTGTTTGGTTTGGATACCTTTCCTGCTTCCTGCTTCCAGGTGGGTGCTGGGAAGAGCAGGCAATGCTCTGGCCTTACCCTGGGGTACTAAAAGGAATTATGCAATAGGAGAGGGGGGCAAGAGGAAAAAACCCAGTCTTGTAGCTGATAAAATGCCTCTGCCTCCCTTTGGACATGAGGCCATTCTGCTGTGTGTTTTGAAGGAAAACCAGTGGCCTCTTAGAGGGACAGTGGCTTCAGGAAATCAGAAGCACGAAGGCAAAATATTGGCAAAGGATGGAAGATAATTAAGCAACTGTGAGGTCTGGGGACAGGAGTGGTCTTGTATCATCAGACAGCACCTCATGCCAAACTACAATCTTTCCTCTGTTCCAGTGAGGCATTCTGTGAGTCTGGGAGTGCTGCTAATAGCCTCAAACTGGAGAGGAAATGAGGAGGAAAGTCTGAATGTCAAAGGATAGGGCACCAGCTATTTTTAAAATGGAGCCATGGCCAGGTGGGAGCAGCCCAGAGACATCCCCAGAAGGTGTGTGGGGACCTGCCCCAGCCCTGCCCCAGGGCTCAGCCTGTCCTGCCAGGGGAGAAGGAGCAGCCTGGGGCTTCCACTGATGCCTTAGGATTTGAGCTTTTATATTTTTCATGTATTTGTGATCCGGCAATTCTTTAGTGTATAACTCTAAACTCCATAACGAGTGTTAGCTGCTGTTTTCCCATGTTGGTCAGATAGAACAATTCCTCTCCAGGCCTGGGATCCAAGGACACCCCACCCTCTCAGGCCCCAAGGCATGTGAACAAAAGTGGGATGGGGGGAGCAAACTGGGGGTAAATGACTTCATTACCTGAAGCTGTAAATGGAAGATTAACCCCCAATATGCAAATGGACCAAACTTATAAAAGTATGGAAACCTGTGACCCATTGTCCATTTTGGGTGAAGCCCCTCGTGGGCTCTCTCTGCCCTAAATGTACCTGAAGGCCCTTCATAAATACAAATATAACTGCTTTTCTACTCTTCTAATTTTGTGTGGCTTCTGTTTTTAGGTAGTCCCTGATAAGGCATCACCACCATCACCTCACACTGACTGGGCAGCCACCACACAGTCCCAGTGGGAGCCCTTCAGGCCATGGTGGTTTGTATGCAGGAGCATTGCAGTATTTTTGTTACTTTACAGTTAAGTCCACAGTTTAATGGTGGGAACGTCCCTGTCTGCTCAGAGGGGAGCCAGCTCTGTCCTGAGGGAACCTTCTTGTGTCTCACTCAGGTGCTTGCAGGGGACAGGAGGCTGAACTGGGCTGGTGCTGCCAGGATTTGGCTGGAGTTGAGTAAATACTCAAACACACCCTGAGCGTGTGTGCTGCGACCCAGAGCCCACCTTGCCCTGGGCTGAGCCCCAGCGTGGGCAGCAGGGGAGGGGGGATTGTGCCCCTCTGCCCCCTCAGGTCAGACCCCACCTGCAGAGCTGCCCCAGCCCTGGGCCCAGCACAGCAAGGAGCTGGAGCTGCTGCAGAGAGCCCAGAGGAGGCTCCAGGATGAGCAGAGGGATGGAGCAGCTCTGCTGGGAGGAAAGGCTGGGACAGCTGGGATTGTTCAGCCTGGAGAGGAGAAGCTTTGGGGTGACCTCACTGTGGCCTTGCAGTGCCTGAAGGAGCTGCAGGGAAGATGGAGAGAGACCATTGACAAGGGATGGAGGGACAGGACAAGGGGGAATGGCTTCCCACTGCCAGAGGCAGGGTCAGATGGGATATTGGGCAGGAATTGTTCCCTGGGAGGGTGGGGAGGCCCTGGCACAGGGCGCCCAGAGAAGCTGTGGCTGCCCCATCCCTGGAAGTGTCCAAGGCCAGGTTGGACGGGTTTTGGAGCAGCCTGGGACAGTGGGAGGTGTCCCTGCAATGGCAGGGGTGGCACTGGATGGGCTTTGAGGTGCCTTCCAAGCCAAACCATTCTGGGATTCTGTGATCCTGTGGAAGTGACAGAGCTGGATTTAATTGTATTTGTTTTATGACCTGTTGGGTGGGAAGGTGTCCAACCCCCATGGCTCTGTGCTAGAGATGAAAAGATACAAAATCATCTTCTTATTGCAATGTAGTCAGAAGTGAGCAATTCCCAGTCATTCATACCAGTCTCTATATAATTCATATACACACATATACACTTGAAGACATTGTTTACAGTCTGTGGGATCATTTCTGATAAGAAAAGCACAAAAATGACTTTTCTGATTACACTGGCTGGAAGCAGCCTTTACAGTGAATTGATCTGATTGATTTGTAAAGTAGACTAATTGCAGCAGATGTTTTACAGAATTAAACTTTATTTCACGTGGCTTATTTTGTAACAAGAGCTTTTTGCTTGTTGACCAGCGTGTTTGGTGTGGGGTTTTTTTGTTGGTTTTTTTTTTTTTTTTTTAAGATGGAATGATAAATGTGAACTTGGGGCATGGGAAGACATTGGGTTGAGGTTTCTATTTTTTTTGACATTTAATTCTNTCTATCTTTTTGTTGGTTTGTACAAAGTAGATGAGCTTAAAAGGGCTCATTTTTCCAAGATCTGTAAAAATATTTGTTACAAGTTCAGGTGGTTTCTGGAGAAGCAGAATAATGGACCCTGAAGGATTGCTCTGCACATCCCTGATTTGGAGGTACCCAAGTACTGTGCTCAGTTCTTCAAGGTTAAGCTTTGCTTAATTTATGTTAGACTCAAAGGGACCTTTACCTTGCTTTGGAGGATATAGGTTTTATTATAGAAATCATTCCTATTTTTAAATGAGGAAGTGATGAACTCTCCCTGTGAGTAGGACTCCTGTTGGAGGAGAACCACAATCTAAATGAATAATTTTGTAGAAATCAAAACACTTGTCTATTTTGCAAACATGTCTGAAAGTTCAACGTTGCTGATGCCTTGGATTTTTTTTGAAAATATTTCAGGTGGCGTGTTTTTAGAGAAGAAATTGTTGAAAGTAACCAGTTGAGGGGGAGAGAGATGACACAGTGAGCAGAAGAGAGATGTGAAACAAATAAAGACATTTAGGGGCTGGTTCTTCTTTTGCTGGAGCACAAACTTGCAATTCAGATCTCTGTAGATATATAGAACTCTTGTCCCTCTCACAAAAGAAATTAAAATAATTTTACAAGCTACATGTAGTGCTAATAAATTAGGGGACATAAATTTTCATGTGCACACAATTTTGTAGACTAAGTCTTAGACTGTAAATTCTTTCTGATTGCATCTGTTTAAGCTGTGTAACCCCATAACTTCCTGTTCTCTGTGTGCAGCGGGGCTTGTAAGGCTGTTATCTTATACTTACTGGTTGCAAATTAGTATTTTTATGCAAATTTAACACGATTACTAATTGATGAGTAATAGCATCTGCCTGGGCAGATCTAATACAGATTCTGTTCATAGAAGTGCACACACCTTCCTTCTCTCCTTCATTCCACTCTCAGACAGAAGTGCTCCCCTGTCTTGTTTTTATTTATTTCCTTGTCCTGGTGCCAGACTGGCATCCCAGCCATTCCCTGTGCTTTCCCTGGTGGATGTTCACCAATGTCTTCATTGCTGTGTGTGCTTGGCTTGTCTTCAAGAAGGAAGCCCAGAACACTCTCCAGGTTTCTATTTACAGATTAATCATATCTAAGGCCTGCCTGAGTTTTAGTTCTGCTCTCTGCCTTTGCTGACGTGTTTTACACACAATGCAGTCTGGACTTCAGGTGTTCCAGCCACTTTCAGCTTCCACTTCAGAACCTGCTGTTTTTAAAAATCTTTCCTACCTGCTCTTTTAAAAAAATATTTCCTTATGTAATGTTTCTTTCTCCCATCTTGCCAACAATTTCTGCCTTGTTGCCTTCATCTCTTCTATGAATCTGACACCTTTATAATTTAATCTCGCAGTCCATGTCTTGCTTTGCTCACGTCTGGAACATGCCAATGACATTACACTTCTCCCTCAGCACATGAGCTTCTAATTCCTTGTATTGTCACATACCAGCTCCTGGAGTTGCTATGGATCATGTTTAGGGTTCAATCCTTCCCCTGCAAGAGGTGAGAACAGTGAGGTGTAATTTCTTCATCCTCCCTCTGGCACCAGTGTGGGGAGATTCCTGCTGCACTGAAGGGGGCTGTATTTTAAATAATCTTTTGCTAATGAGCTTCAGTAGGGAAAACAGTCTTCCAGCAAGGAGTCTGTAATAATCATGGAATCACAGAATCACAGATTGATAGAATGGTTTGGATTGGAAGGGAGCCTAAAGGTCATTTGGTCGCACCCCCTGCCATGGGCAGGGACACCTTCCACTATCCCAGGCTGCTCCAAGCCCCATCCAACCTGGCCTTGGACACTTCCAGAGATGGGGCAGCCACAGCTTCTCTGGGCACCCTGTGCCAGGGCCACCCCTCCCTCCGCCCAGGGAACAATTCCTTCCCAATATCCCATCTGACCCTGCCCTCTGGCAGTGGGAAGCCATTCCCCCTTGTCCTGGCACTCCAGGCCCTTGCAAATAGTCCCTCTCCATGTTTCCTGTTGGCCCCTTCAGGCACTGCAAGGCCACAGTGAGGTCACCCCAAAGCTTCTCCTCTCCAGGCTGAACAATCCCAGCTCTCCCAGCCTTTCCTCCCAGCAGAGCTGCTCCATCCCTCTGCTCATCCTGGAGCCTCCTCTGGGCTCTCTGCAGCAGCTCCAGCTCCTTGCTGTGCTGGGCCCAGGGCTGGGGCAGCTCTGCAGGTGGGGTCTGACCTGAGGGGGCAGAGGGGCACAATCCCCCCTTTCCTGCTGCCCACGCTGGGGCTCAGCCCAGGGCATGGGGGGTTCTGGTTTGGAGAATGTCCAGCCCTCACCCACACCAAGTCCTTCTCCCAGGGCTGCTCCATCTGTTCATCCCCAGCCTGGACTGACCCCAGAGATGACCCAGGTCCAGCACCAGCTCTTGGCCTTGTTAAACCCCATGAGATTCCCCTGGACCACTCCTCAAGCCTGTGCAGGTCCCTATGGAGGTCATCAGGTGTGTATGAATGGGATCACAGGTGCTGCCTTGTCTGGGTGCAGAAATGTATCCCTGAGTTGCAGGTTGTATTCTTTTAGCACTGACTGCTGCCAGTGTTTGGGGTGTTTTGTTCTGCTTGCATCATTTGGCTGCCAGAATCCCCCTGGCCCTGTTGTGTGGCTGCTGCTGGGAACTGCTTTTCCATAAGGGGAAGGAGAGGGCAAACAATTAGTGTGCCTCTCCTCCTTTGTCCTTAATGCACATTGCTTCACGTGTAGCAGATCCAGGTTCTTAAGGATTTGTTTCCAAGAGCTGGAATCTCTGTTTCATCAGAATGAACTGAGAGGGATATAATAAACGCTGCAGTGCAAGTTCATCCCTCAGCCACCAAAATAATCTGTATTTTCTCTCTGGCTTTGTGTTTCCTGACTTTTGCAGGACAACCCATTTGAAATAGATGTGATAGAGATGTAGTAATGAATGACACAGGTTGTTGGGTGGAGTAAGCAGACTTTGTGGTTGCTTAAACCTTGTTTCCCTAAGAAAACAAACCTAAAATCGAATGCCTCCCAGTATGGGAGGACATATGAAAAATATTTGCATAAGGAATATACAGTTCCCTAATTGTGGCATTTTCCATGTCTCTCAAAACCATTTAAAAGCTCCTTTCTAACCACCAGCTCTGTGGCTGTGGCACACTGGCTGGGATTTTTGGCCAGCACTGCTGCTCTGCCTGACAAGGAGGTCAGGTTTCATTTCCACAGCAGAATTACCCATCCTTGACAGCCTCCAGAATGATCCTGACTCTGGAAGCCTCTCTTGGCTTCTGAGCTTTACAGAATCAGAGAATCACAGACTGGGTGAGGTTGGGTCATCTGGTGCCCCCTCCCTGCTCCAGCAGGGCCATCCCAGAGCCCAGGGCACAGCAGTGTGCCCACACAGCTCTGCAACAGCCCCAGGGAGGAGCCTGCACAGCCCCTCTGGACAATCTGGGCAGGGCTGGGGCAGTGCCCAGGGCAGAAGTTCTGCCTCCTGTGCAGGGGGAGCTCCCTGGGCATCAGTTCCTGCCCGTTCCTCTGGGGCCATTGCTGGGCCCCCCGGAGCAGAGCCCGGGCCCTGCTCTGAGCCCTCCCTGCACACAGGGACAGCCAGGGCTGAGGGCCCCTCTCAGCTGGGGCTCCTCTGGAGCTGAGCAGCCCCAGCTCCCTCAGCCTTTCCTGGGCAGGGAGAGGCTCCAGGCCCTGAATCATCTGCGCAGCCTCCGCTGGCCCCGCTGCAGGAGCTCCAGGTCCCTGCTGTGCTGAGGGGCCAGAGCTGGACACAGCACCCAGAGGGATGGACACGGCACTCAGAGGGATGGACACGGCACCCAGAGGGACGGACACAGCACCCAGAGGGATGGACACGGCACTCAGAGGGATGGACACGGCACCCAGAGGGACGGACACAGCACCCAGAGGGATGGACACGGCACTCAGAGGGATGGACACGGCACCCAGAGGGACGGACACAGCACCCAGAGGGATGGACACGGCACTCAGAGGGATGGACACGGCACCCAGAGGGACGGACACAGCACCCAGAGGGATGGACACGGCACTCAGAGGGATGGACACGGCACCCAGAGGGACGGACACAGCACCCAGAGGGATGGACACGGCACTCAGAGGGATGGACACAGCACCCAGAGGCACTCCCAGAGCTGGCCAGAGGGGCAGGGTCACTCCCTGACCTGTTGGAAATGTTCTTCCTGACACTCCTCAAGGGCACAGGATGGTTGGTACACAGCAGCTTTAGGCAACATCCCTGGAGAGCAGAGCTCAGATATAAATAACAGTTGAGCCAGTGTGACTGGCAGTGTCTTGAATAACAGCTTTCTTCGGGTTACTGCAATCTCCATGAACTAAAAATTGAGAGGAATAATTCAGGAAGCACAGGACCTGCCCACAAAAGCCACAAAACATACAGGGTAAATACTTTTCGAGTCATTCAGAGTCGCCTTTTTGAGCAATAGCACATTATTAATATAAATTTCCATTAATAAAACCCATTTCTGTAGCTTACAATATATATGTATGAGAAGCTACCTGAGAGTTACATGATATTCAGAGTCTTCCATGAAATGGTGTCCCATTAAAGCTGATGGCAGGGTTGGATGTATTTCTTTTCCTACATAATTAGCTCTCTCTCTTTCTCCTTTACTAGTTGATTACTTTCAATCTGGGGACTCCCACCTGTTAAGTTTGGGAGAACTCTCAGGTGTTAAGAGTGTAAGAATTTGGAATGAGAAGGAATATGAGGTTGTAAAAGTGATTCTTTCTATTGCAGTAATAAATCTTTATAGATAGCAAACAATGCTTATCCAGATTAAGGTTTGGAAATAAGAACATAATTGTTGGCATGCTTGTCTTTTTTGGTCATGTGCAGTGTTCAGCTTGGGCAGTGACAGGCTTATCTCTGGATTGGAAAGCCAATGCCTTGTTGCATTTATAGCTTAATACAAATAAGCAGAATTCTTTTGTGCTTCAGTGAGCAAGTGTAATTGCTGGCAGATGTGAAGCTTAGGTTAGCACTCCCAAATTGCTCCACATTTAAAGATTTCCCCCCAAACCATGCTGCAGTACCAGCCTGTGGTTCAGTGATGGGAGAGGTGAGGCCCCTTGCAATACAAATGGGCAGTGGAAGCAAAACTGCTTAGAATCATGGAATATCCTGAGTGGTAAGGGACTCACAAAGATCATCCAGTCCAGCTCCTGTCCCTGCACAGACACCCAACAGCCCCACCCTGGGCATCCCTGGCAGCGCTGTCCCAGCGCCCCTGGAGCTCTGGCAGCCTCGGGGCCGTGCCCATTCCCTGGGGAGCCTGGGCAGTGCCCAGCACCCTCTGGGGGAAGAAGAACCTTTCCCTGCTCTCCAGCCCAGCCCTCCCTGGCCCAGCCCCAGCCGTGCCCTGGCTGCTGTCCCTGTCCCAGAGCAGAGCTGGGAGCTGCAGCCCCCGGGGAGCTCTGCCCTCAGCCCCTCTGCTCCAGCTGAACCAGCCCAGTGCCCTCAGCCGCTCCTCGGGTGGCCCCTCCGGACCCTTCCCCATCCCTGGCCCTGCTCTGGGCACTCCCAGCACCTTTAGGTCTCTCTGATGTTGTGGCACCCAAAGTGCCCCAGCACTGCAGGTGAGGCTGCCCCAGCCCAGAGCAGAGCAGGACAATCCCTCCCTGGCCCAGCCTGATGTTCCAGGACAGGGATGTCCCTCCTGGCTCCAGGGCTCTGCTGACTCCTGCTGCGCTGGTCATTGACCAAGACCTCCAGGATCCTTTCTGCTTATTATATTATTATTGTTCTTCTTATAAAAGCCCTTGCTGCAATATCCCTAAAGTGTAATGATGCTGGCAGGCAGCCTTGGTATTCCTTATGGAAAAATGCAGCTTTGATAGTTTGTTTATGACTTGATCATCCAGATATTTGTCTGGTTTACTCTCGATGCCATGCTGGTGTATTTTTGGTAGTTCAGGATTACAGAAAAGTTTACAGCCTCTCATCCTCTCGTCTGCAAACCCTTTCCTGTTCTGTGATGTTGAATCTTGTGTGGAACTGTGACTGTAAGAAAGTCCTGCTGTTTTCACTGAAACACCAGATATCGAGGATAATACTGTAAAAGTGCTTAATTTCAGTTGAGTACTGTCAGATCCATCTGAACATTTGGACAAAAATGGCTGCTATAGTTCTTGTGTGTCTAAAACTCTGCAAATATCTTTTCCTCACCCTTCTTTCCTTCTGAGCCTTCCAGCTGTTGATGTAAGCAGAACTGGAGGTACTAATACTGGAAAGGGGGAATAGGTCTATTGGGGTCAGAGAGCTTAACCAGCCTCTGAACTGTCCACAGTGCTGCAGAGTATACCTGGAGAAATAATCCCTCCAATTCTTTAATACTCAAGGCCCCAGTTTGAACCTGAGCTTGCTGGGAGCACAGGCAACACAGAGACAAAGCTGCAGCACAGGTCAAGGTTTGAGGGTGAAGGCATTTTCACCAGACTGGGTTCATGTGAAGTCAATATATAACTACTACTTTCTCATTTCTGAGCCAGTTGTGAAAGTGCTCTGAAGCAGGAGGATTTCACAAGTGAAATGGTGTTCTCTGACCAGGCTGGGGAAGCTCTCTGCCTTCCTTTGCAGCTTCCTCAGACGCAGTCATGTCAAAGCTGGGCCAAGTCATTCCTTCAGAATCTTTCCCTGGAATACAGGCAGAGAGAAATGACCACTGTTTGAATTTTCAGAGCAATGCTTTGAGCAAAAAAATTCTCTGGGGTTCTGCAGTAAAACCAGGATTAGCACAGATTTTTAGAAGGGAGGGTAATGGATATATCCACCAACCCAGGAAAAATCCGTATGTGTCTATCTTCTATATAAAAACACCACCAGAGTGGCTCTGCCAGTCCAGCCTTCCTGGGAGGAATTGCATTTCTGTAGCATCAGCCCATGGTGATGTAAATAGCCCAAAAATGAAGACTTATTCTATAATTTTTCATATCAAATGGAGGATTTTCTCTCCTCTGAAGCACAGCACAATTTCCTTTAGCTGCTGACACTGAGGCCCTCACTGTCAGCTACAACCCTGAAGAAATTTTTATGTTTGCAGTGTAACCTGCAGGAGAAGCTCCTGATCACAGTGGCTCACTCTGGTTAGGGCAGGCACAACGTGGAATTTGCTGCTATAAATAAAGTTCTTCAACACGGATGAAAATAAGGACAATGTTGCACACAAAGCTCAACCTCAGCTTGAACAAAATCACCGTGGTGCTCGAATGCTGAGGGCACCCTTAGCTGTTCTACAATTCGTAGTTGTTAGCAGCTTTATGACATCACCCCCATTGGTGCTGCAAGATTGATGGAGGAAATTCTGTGCAAATACACCCAATCAAGAAGACTTTGTGTCACTGAGAGTTCTTCATTGCAACGCAGCCTCATTGGCAAGGTCACCGTGGAACAAACCTCCCTGAGTTATAAGTCACAAATATGAAGTCTTTAGGAAAGTTGGAGAAGTGCTTTACAAGAACCTCTATTTTTCCTACCATGGATGCCTTTCCTCACAGGATTCCTTTATGTCACTGTGTTCTGCTGAGGGGAATAAAGAACTCACTGTGCGTTCAGCTGAGCAGAATATTGGGTATAATTTTGGGGGGATTGCTTCAAAGAGGCAAATTGGAGAAGCACCAAATAAAGTATGAATGCTTAGTGAAAATTAAAGGGGGGTTAAATTTTGCTGAAAAGAATGCATTTAATCACCTGAGAGCACAGAGAGCTGGGATTTATTTCTATTGCATTAGTGCCTTGAAATCCCCCCGGGAGGTGCTGCCATTGGACAGGTGGTGGTAAACAATGTCCAGAATGAAACAGTGCCTGCTTGGAAGAGCCTCCTGTCTAACTGAAAAGAGCAGGAGAACGGGGTGCTGGTATTTACACTTGAAAAATAGGGAGCTGAGGCCTGTAAGAGGTAAAGGAACAAGCCAAAGTTGAACAGAACATTTGTAATCAGCAAAGAACTGAAGGCAGATCTCCTGCACTTCAGGATTCTTTCATGAGCTGTGGCCAAACGTTGCCACTTGATACATGCATTTTGATTGCTAGTAGAGCAAAACATCACTTCTCACTTACATAAGATATATTTTAATTATTTTTAGGAACTTAATAAACCAGACATTTTCCCTGGGAGGGTGCTGAGGCCCTGGCACAGGGTGCCCAGAGAAGCTGTGTCTGCCCCATCCCTGGAAATGTCCAAGGCCAGGTTGGATGGGGCTCAGAGCAACCTGGGATAGTGGAAGGTGTCCCTGCCCATGGCATGGAAAAAGATGATCTTTAGGGTCACTGCCAAGCCAAACCAGTCTGGGATTCTATGATTTTAATACTGAGCACAGAAATTATTCCCACGCTTTTGCCAAACTTCCTTCAGTCCCCTCCCAAATCCAGTTTCTGGGTTCCTGTAAATCGTTCTTTGAATTGGTAGTCAGTAGAACTGGGGTGAGAGGCAAACCACCACCTTCTTCAGGCTGTTCAGGAAGCAGCCCTTGCTGACTTTCCTCTTGGGGATGTTTTACATGCACGAAGGAAACACTGAAACGAAATCCCTGATTGTGGTGAGGAGCTCACCATCAAACAGGAGCTGGTTGTCCATAATAACGCTGCTTTCCCCTCCCTGCCAAACCAACCCCAAAACAAACAGAAAGGACTGTCAGATGTGTTGCTGTCTTTCATGGTTCTTTGTAATCCTGGTTGTGTGTTTCGACTTTAAGAAGTCTTTACTACAGTTACCTGCTAATTTATAACCATACAAGTGTCAAAGATTTTGATTTATCACCTGGTAGAAACTTAATGGAGTGTTGCAAGATAATGTTGAAATTTGTGGATTCCATCAAGCATAGGAGAAAATACCCAATACGTGCTCCAGAAGCCCTTGGAGAAAGCTGGGACAGGGAGAATTCAGAGCACTGCAATGATCAGAGAGTCATGGAATTATGGAATGGTTTGGGCTGGAAGGGACCTTAAAGACCATCCCATTTCTACTCCCTGCCATGGGCAGGGACACCTTCCACTGTCCCAGGTTGCTCCAAGCCCCATCCAACCTGGCCTTGGCCACTTCCAGGGATCCAGGGGCAGCCACAGCTTCTCTGGGAATCTGTGGCAGGGCCTCCCCACCCTCACAGGGAGGAATTTCTTCCCAATATCCCATCTAACCCTGCCCTCTGGCAGTGGGAAGCCATTCCCCCTTGTCTGTCCCTCCATGCCCTCATAAAAATCTCTCTCCCTATGATGCCAGTTTCTGAGACATCAGGATATCAAACTGTCTGTTTTGAACTCAGTTCCTTTCCTTTTGAGATTCCAGTAATTATTGAGCAGATCTGATGAGAATTCTGTATTAACAATTTACTTTTATCTGGAAACCAACTTCTCATAAAAGAAGCATCACTTTTGGGCCAGCTCTAGAGTTGATTGAAATATGCAAACTGAAAAATGCCCGTGGAAATCTGAACCTTTTGTGGGTACTGGGATCCTTTGAAAACCTGTGGCTTCTCCTGCTTCATATCACACAAGCAAGACCTTTACTTTCTAGCAATTCCTCTTCTTTCTGAGGGCTGATGCAAAGAACTGTGTTGTAGTTTTGGCCAAGTTTGTCACAGACCCCAGACTTACAAACTCAGTTTGAAATTTAAACGTATATAAGAAGGTTCAAATACTTATGTACAATATTCCTAGAAAAACAGCCCTAGCAAAGCCAGTATGAAATTTTAGTCTTAAATATATTGTAAATGTTGCTGGTAGTGCTGCCTGTAATTAAGCTTGCCTCACATTTCCCATTATAAGCCCCAGTTTTCAGTGGCATAAATCTGTGCCAAATTTTAACTGTTTGGGCTGAAACTTTCCATGCTGAATGTCTGCCTCAGATGAATTGTTTGGAAAGCTTCAACAGAAAATGGTTTCACCATTTCTGGGAATGAAATTAAGAGAAAAATATTTTCTTTTGCCCATGCAAACTTAATTCTGGCATTTCCTAAGTTTTGAGTGCTGGGTCTGTAACCTTGATGTTTTTATATATGTATGTTTACATTTCCTTCAGAAGAGGAAAGTTTATAAAATAATGCCTACCTGTGTATATTTGGATAGCCAGACAACTTTGAACTCGACATGAAAACTGTAAATAACTTGATTAGCTTGGAAACAATCTAATTACATTGATTTATTGTTTATCCTTGGGGAAATTGCTTGAGGCCTGACTTCAACAGGCCCATCTATCCTAAGGGACTGGACTATGGATAGGTTTTAAGATTTGTCTCTAACTTTTAGGTTAGTTCTTAGATATGAAGTATGGCTAACAATCTCCTGCTCCCTGGTTTGCTGTCAGGCTGATTTAAAGTTTACAGGACATTTCTCATTTGATTTGTTGGAATGCACCCTCCTGTCACCCAAATTTAGTTCAGTATCAGGCTTAGTCTATAGCTGTTTGGAGGGACATTGTCTTCTGCATTGCCCTGTGTGTCTGTAGATACATAGACCATCCAGAAACCCAGTTTTAGCTGAATCTTTTATAATTTCTACTAGCCAAAATTTGACTAAGAGAAAGAAGACCATCCCCATTAGCCTGGACTACAAGAGAGGAGTCTTTGAAGTTGGTACAGTTTAGGAAAGGATGTCAAGGGTGAGGATGGTTAGCCAGAGAAGGGCAAAGCCTGGCTCAGTGCTGGGTTAGCTGGTCCAGGGATGGGACTGTCCCCCCTGCCCTGCCTGTGCTTGGGCTGAAGAGACCTGGGTACACAGGGGGTGGAGAAAGGGTTTGTGTAGGTGTGTATGGATCCATCCCACTGAGCAGAGACATGCTGGGCTCCTCGTGGTGTTGTAAAAGTGCTCAGAAACTCTCATTGCCATCTGCATCTTTGGGCCACTGACAGCCATGTGATTTAGTTAAGGACACATTTTAGTGCTGCCCTCAAGACAACCTTTATTTTTCTTGCATCTTTGACTTTACTTATTGGATAGATTTTTTTTTATTAAAAAACCCCCAACTTTCATGTTGAAGTATTCAAGAAGTAATTAAGACGGATTGTGTTTTTTGAAGAGGAATCGGACAGGTGTGGAAATTATATCACTTGTTACATTAACATTGTTATTGCCAGGGATTTTTAGTTAAACTGCCCTGGAAATTCTTTTGAAAAAAAAGAGTGGTGCCAGTCTGATCCATTTTTCTGTATATTGGCAAGAGCTGTGACAACGATGAAATAATTTTCTGTCTCTGTGCTGCAGGCCCACGGCAAGACTTTCTTCCTTTCACAGCTTCTTGTGCACTTGCCATTAAGTAAAATTAACTGTAAATAGCTGCAGTTTGAGCAAAAGAACAGGCACCTCTCTAAACTCCCTTATCTTCCTCCCCAGGGTAATAGTGCCTGCCCTCAGACAGAACGGGTGCAGTCCTCCCTCTGCTGATGGCGGCCACTGTCTGTTAAAAAGAGAGCAAAAAGGACTTTGCTCCAGCCTGTCAGGGTGGGGATTACCAGAGGACAATGAACTACATTCCCACTTCAAAGGCTTTGGAGTTGACTTGGATCAGAACCCTGTCCTGACTGCTCTGTTGAGGAAGAGCTCCATCCAGCAGCCAGCAAGCCTGGCTTGTGATGTCTCTGAACTGGGTCCCTCAGAGCTGGGATGGTGGGATGCTCCAAAGGGAAGTTGTTTGCACAGAATTCCTCTGGAAACGTTGTCTCCATCTCGCTCTGGGCCCAACCACGTGTGCATTCCTTTGCCCTGCTCTCCCTCTGCCCAGGGGCTCTTGGTGCTATCAAACAGCTGCTTTGTTCTGCTCCAGACATGGGTGTCCCTTCCTCCTGCAGCCCCGGAGCTCTGGGATTGCCCAGGGCCACAACACTGGGAAAGGCTTTGTAGGTACCTGATGTCCAGCACGGCTCCTACAGCTCCTGTTCTCCAGTCAACAAAATACTGAAGCAATGCTATACCTCTACTTACTGAACCTCAGACATTTAACTCAAAACCTGCTGCACTGAGACCCTCAAGAAATTAGGTTTTTTCAACAATGTTTCTTGTAATGACAGGAAAATCAGGTTCATCTGAATGCTGTGTGCCAGGGGTCTGGGGACATGGTATTTTATACACTCTCCCAGCTCTCAGAGAGCTTTTTTCATTGAAAAAGTTCAGCACAAGAATTATCTTTCACTGTTATTTCTACATCTTTCCAAGTCTGGAATAACACCACAATGAAAATGGTATCTGTAATCTTGATGGGCTTCCAATTAATGTCCTGCTCCTCCCTAAGAGGATCTGTGTTGATGCCACAACATCCTTTTGGGAAACTGGCTGATTTTATTAATAGAGGAGTTCAAAATATCCTATCAAGGCAATGGTTTAACTCTAAATAAAAATTGTTCCTTTATTGAAATTTAAAGTAGTGTTATGTTTTGAGTTTTACACTGTGCTCAGGTGTTGCTGGGATCCTGTTTACAAACACCACACAAAAAATAACAGAAGAAGGCTACTGCAGAAGCTGAAGATGAGTCAAAGCTGGGCATCATAAGCTGATTTCCCCAGAAAACTCTCTTTCAGAGTGTGGATAAGCAATTTCAACACTCATCTCTTTTCATTGTGACACAATTGCTGAGTATTTTCATCATTTCATTCAGTTTATAATTTGCTAAATTGTTTTGGATTATGCTCTCAGAAAGAGTAAAAACCCTGAATTGAAGTACATGAAGAAAAAAGTATTGGGTACTAAAACAAAATAAAAATGAATCAATAAATAAGATTATTCTGCTTATTTAACACAAGATACATCCCAAATCTCTCTGGGAAAACATGATATAAATGTTTTGCAGAAACCCTTCCCTGCTGCTGGGAGCCTGTGCTGTTGTGAACTTCAGGGTTTCTTCTCGTGAAGATACCAGCAATGGTTTTTGAAAGGCTGCAGTAGTGCAATCTGGGCTGCTTTGGTAGAAGTCCTGCTGATTTTCCGAGGTCAGGATCCTTCTTTTGTGATGTCTTCAGTTTTTCTTCTCAGTTTCTCAAAACCTTGCACTGGTTGGTCTCAAAACCTGTTTGCTGAGGTGGTCACACTCTGCTCCATGAATCCAACCACTCCCAGACATCTCCTGGGTTCCTGGGACACTGACAACCTTCCCCAGGTGTTGGTGATGTTGGGCTGTTGACCAAACACATGACAGTAATTGTATTACCTCTCAAGTGCTTCACCCTGCTCAGTAACACCTGCTAAATGCTTTGGGGCATTCAGGATGTGACCTGAGGAGTTGTGCAGTGTTTCCCAGCTGGTTTGTGGTGTCCACCATGGGACACAGAACTCATCTCCGTTCCTGATGTGACTGCAGACTCTGAGACTCCTCACATGGGATTGTACCAGTGATGGCTTTGGTGCAGAATGGCTGTAAAGATTGGGATGTCTGCAGGGAGGGGACTTTTCACCTTTTGGTAAAGCTGAACTGGGAAACCAGGGGCGACAGAATGGGCCCTTGATCCTTAAATTCTTTTGCGTGTGAGACGTTTTGCTTTGGATATGGTGAAATATATTGCTTGAAGAATAGCACAAAATGTTTCACAGTTCTTAATAATTTGTTGTGGGAGGAAAAGGTGAAAAGAAAGAAATGTAGTAAATAATTTTCAGCTCAACTTGAGGTGTCATGTCCTTAACTTACAGCAGACCTCTAACAGGAAATGATGGGAAAGGTCTTTGCTCCCATGTTTACCTGAAGGTGCTCCTTGTTGAGACTGCTGGTCCCATTATTTCCTCTACATCCCAGCAGCAGCTAGCTCATATCATGGAGTTTTCAACCCCAAAAATCCATCTTGGTCTGGAGGACCTGGCTCCAGCCACCTCCTGTCCTGCAGAGAGCCATTGGTGTCACTGCTCCGTCCAGTGACAGCCTGGGTGGGGCAGGACAGGGCGGGACAGGACAGGCTTCCAGAGCAAATGGGTGTTTCCCATCTCTTTGAAGGTTTGGATTTCCTCCTGATGGAAATCCCTTGCATTGCACTGCAGTCCAATCAAGTGCAGATCAGTCTTTGCAGTAGGAAAGCTTTTTCTAGTGTTTATGTCTTCTTTATGTTTCTTGTGTCTTTATCTTGTCATGTTGAGAAAAAATGCAGGAAGCCTCTTTCAGGAGACAGGAATTTGTCTTTATGAAACAGACTTTAACATATATCAGACAAATATGTGTTTTTATTAAAATGATTCTGCTGTATTTCCACATTCCGCTAACTGTGTATCCAGGGGGAAAACAAAGGAGATAATTTGTTTTCACCTGTAAGTATGTGAACATAATTCAGTGTCTCTTGGATTTTTTTTTTTTTGCTCTAAACAACTTCAGTTTTCCTGGTGTTTCTTTGGACAGACTATTTCTGACATGTCTGTTCATTTTTTCTCTTATTTAGTTTTGCAGTTTTATATTTTTGAGGAGTTTTCAAAACAGGCTGTAGTATCCGAGCTGAGATCTGTCTGATGTTCATCCAGTACAACTCTCACACTACCTTTTCATTAAAATGTATATTTTTTCCTGCACTTTGGTGTTGTTCTGTGGTTTGTCCTGGTACTGCTGAGGCCCCCCAGGGCTGTGCCCAGTTCTGGGCCCTCCCAGGCAGAGAGACCCTGAGGGGCTGGAGGTGTCCAGGGCAGGGAACGGGGCTGGGGAAGGGGCTGGAGCCCCAGGAGGGGCTGAGGGAGCTGGGGGGGCTCAGCCTGGAGCAAAGGAGGCTCAGGGGGCCCTGCTGGCTCTGCACAGCTCCTGCCAGGAGGGGCAGCCAGGGGGGTCGGGCTCTGCTCCCAGGGAACAGGGACAGGAGCAGAGGGAACGGCCTCAGGCTGGGCCAGGGGAGGCTCAGCTTGGACAGCAGCAGGAATTTCTCCATGGAAAGGGTGTTCAGGCCTTGGCAGGGTCTGCCCAGGGAGGTTTGGAGTCCCCATTCCTGGAGGTGTCCAGGGAAGGCCTGGAGGTGGCACTCAGTGCTCTGGGCTGGGGACAAGGTGGGGATGGGGCACAGCTTGGTTCGATGGCCTTGGAGTTCTTTTCCAACCCAAATCGTCCTGGGATTCTGCTGCTTGATGTTCAGTGCCTTCATTTATAATTCCACTATTTGTATGATTGGTGTCAGGCATGAGGCATTCCTGGTTTCTGATTTATGGAACCGATTAATCTTGACTCAGGTTAAATCTTGAAATTTTCCATATTGAGGGCAACCCCCTTCTCAAAGCACTTCTACTGCTCGATTCCCGATTTGGCACAGGAATCCCCCCCACCCCCTGTGCAGCTCTGTCTGGCTCTGCATTAGCTGGGTGTTTAAGGATGGTGCTGCCTATTCCGTCCTGTAAGGTATTCAAGGAAACACTAAATAAACCAGAGTAGGACAGTACCACGAGGAGTTTGGCTCAGCACAGGAAAACAGTGAAACCAACTTGGTCAGTTTAACTTTTTTTTTTCCCCACCCAGCTTTGCATGTGTATCAAGATGAAGAAATACTCCGAAAGGCATCATCATAACATTATTAAATCAACGTAATGCCCCAAGGCTGCTGGAGTTCAAAAAGCGTTTGGACAACACTCTCAGGCATGGGGTGGGATCATTGGGGTGGAGGCCAGGAGTTGGGCTCGATGATCCTTGTGGGTCTCTTCCAGCTTTGGATATTCTACAGTTCTCTAAGATACTCCCACTCCTGTCCTTGTCGTGTGCCCACTGCTTTTGATAATTCAGGGCATGAACTCCAGGTGCTGCTTTTCCCCCATCCCCGTCTCCTGCCTGTCTGCTGGTGAAGGAAATGCACTGCTTGACATGATTTGCTCTTCAGAAACTCCTGTTGGCCATCAGTCATCTCTGCCTCTGGCTTAAAATGTTTATGTAATGATTTGTTCCAGCATTTTTCCAAGAACTGAAGCAAAGTGAAAAGGCAATTGCAGCAGTCTCTGGAATTTTCAGATGCCAAGTACCCTGTGACATGATGCATCTGCGGTGCTTCAGCTCCAACAGTGGATCCATTTATGTACCCTCAGCTCTTTTCTCCAGTGCTAAATTTGACCTCTTGGTCTCCTGTGCTGAGTTGTCCAACTCTGCCATTGCTCCTCTCTCGGTCTTGTCACTTGAGTTTTTGGTAAGATATCTAATTAGCTAAAATGTGTTCCAGGCAACAAAATGCTGGGACTGATAGCACTAATTCAGTGTACATGAAGTGTACAAACTTTACTGTAATTTTAGCTGGTGCAGCTTTTGGCCTCTTGTCACTGCTTATTATTGTTGGTTTGTTTTTGAAAACAAAAGCACAAATTGCCAACAAAACGGGCTTGTTAGTTAAGGATTGTTTTGTGGAATTAAATATCAAATAGCCTCCCTTTCCAGGCTGCAGCCATTCCTGAAACCCGTCTGTGTCATATTTCTCTGCAGAGGTTGAAATATGTCAGGCAGGTGTTTCAAAAGTCCTTATGCTGCAGGGAAATAAACTCTGATGTAATCTGCCTAATTTGACTCTTTGAATTACTTTCAAGCACACTTGCTGTTTGTAATGGAAATAGCTCCCCAACCACTTCAGAGAGCACTTTGTAATGTGAGCTGGTAAAACTCTGCAGGTGTAGTGGGTTTTTTATTTTATTTAACATCTTAGGTTTGTTTACTTTAATGTGTTACTGAAAAAGTGACATAAAAGTTGTTTAACAAGTCATTTTTCATTTGAAAAATGTTTTCTTATTAACAAAGTTAACATCCAGTATTCTGCAATAGAACTACTGACTCCAGGAAATCACATTTTGCCCAGGAGAGTTTGTTTCCTGAGGCTAAAATTCCCCCAAGACTTTTGTTTGGGATTGTACATACCTGAGGCATTTTGGCATAAGCATCAACTAAAAAATGGGAAACGGTGTTTTCCTTGCTAATTCTTGGCTACTGAATGGAGGCTACTGAAAGCCCTGGGTTTAATTTAATGCATTTTTTGCTTTAGTTTACTCCTCTCCCCATGCCCACCCTCCACCCTCTCAGGTAAGTTTATGAATTAAACTAGGTTGTCTCAGGGAAAAGGTACTGAGGTGTCAGAGTTCATCATCCAAACTATCACAGGATCACAGAACCACAAAGGCTGGAAAAGAACTCCCAGGCCATCGAGTCCAGCCTGTGCCCCATCCTCACCCTGTCCCCAGCCCAGAGCACTGAGTGCCACCTCCAGGCCTTCCCTGGACACCTCCAGGGATGGGCACTCCAAACCTCCCTGGGCAGCCCCTGCCAAGGCCTGAGCACCCTTTCCATGGAGAAATTCCTGCTGCTGTCCAAGCTGAGCCTCCCCTGGCCCAGCCTGAGGCCGTTCCCTCTGCTCCTGTCCCTGTTCCCTGGGAGCAGAGCCCGACCCCCCTGGCTGCCCCTCCTGGCAGGAGCTGTGCAGAGCCAGCAGGGCCCCCTGAGCCTCCTTTGCTCCAGGCTGAGCCCCCCCAGCTCCCTCAGCCCCTCCTGGGGCTCCAGCCCCTTCCCAGCCCCGTTCCCTGCCCTGGACACCTCCAGCCCCTCAGGGTCTCTCTGCCTGGGAGGGCCCAGAACTGGACACAGGATCTGGGGTGTGACCTCTGGTGCTGAGCACCAAGGGACAATTGTTAACACTGGAGTTCATCAGTTGTACCTGAGCAGAGGTTGTACATTCTGAGCAAATTGTAATGTAGAGAACTAGAAAACCACCTGTGATTTTAACTTCATGTTCAACAGAAAATACCATTGTATTATCAACACACAAACCCATTTAAACTGGAGAAAAACAAATGAATACTGATAATGAACAGCCAGTGCAGCCATTGGTGTCCATGTATTGCTTCATCCTGGCAGTGAATATGTGTTCCCACCTGGTTAGGGTATTAGTTACCTTCAATGGCAGATACACTTCAGGCTGTATTTCAGTGGAGATAGAAAGATGGACAAAATGATATGTGATGTTTCAAGGAGATGCTGTTTTCCCTGGTATTTGATTATGGGACTTTGCAAGATACCATATTCAGTTTTTTTTTAAAAGGTCCCTTGCTGTATTTCATAGCTTGTATTGCTTCGAATGCTCCAAGTTCACACATACAAATACAGTCCTTCCAATGCTGCCTTTGCACCTGCCCAGGTTCAGAACATTCTCCTTGGTGTCCTGTCAGGCTCAGGAATCAGTTTTAAACATCCATAAGTTTCAGAACTTCAAGCACTGCTCTTGTTTTTCACTCAAGGCTACCATTTGCCCTTGCCAAGTCTGGAGTTTTAAATCAAAGCCATTTTTGAATTATCCAAGAAAAAAAAAAAAAAAAGAAGGATCTGAAAAATAAAGTTGACAGCTGTGAGGGTTTTTTTCCACATTCATCTACCTCAAACAGCTGAATGGATTTTATAAGACTTTCCAAAAATATCCCCCTCTACGCTAAGGGCAGAGTTAGTTAAACAGCAGAAAAACTTAGTAAATCTACTACAACTCACTCTCTGTTTTGACAACTCTTGTCTCTTCCTCATTTGCCCACTGAGGTAATTTACACCAGTGTGTTTGGTTTGTGCTCATGTTTCAGGGTGGCTGCTCTCCCTGTGAGGATCTGTGTTTAGAAAAAGGTTCCTTGCAATTCTTTATTTTCCAGAGAAAGGAGCGGGGTGTTAGTCAGAGGTCAAACCAGTGACTGGAGCAGTCACGACTTGTGAACATTTTCTAGTGGAAGATAAACCTTGAGGAGTGAGCCACAGAGTGAAGAAATACTCACCAAAATATAATTTGCACCGTGGCAGTTGGAGAAAAGCATTTGTCAGAAAGGTTACCTTCATTTTGTGAGCAATAAATACAATCATTTTCAAACATGATGCATAGGGAATAAAGAATAGCTCCTATTTCCCAAAGAAGAGATTTGCCAGCTCTGAGTGTGCCCAAATGAAAGACATTTCTGTGCCATTATTTATTTTAATGGGGAGTTTGGAAATGGGTCCCAATGAAAGGTCACGCTTTCTTTGTGTGCAGTGACGTTGTGGGGTGTGTGATAACTATTTCCATCCCGCTGCTGTCCCTGGGAGCTGGGTGTGCAGAGCCCAGGAATGCCAGGGGAGGTGGAATTGGGAGGAATAAAGAGTTCCCAGCAGGTAGTGCCCCCTACCACCCCTTTGAACGAGCCATGACCACACTGTGCCCCACGATGTGAACACAGGAGTGGGAAGCTCTAATGAATGAGCTGGTGCTTGTTTCTGCAAGGGTGCATTTTATTACAACAGGCACATCTGGGGAGCACCTCGTGCTCTGCAGCATCCACAGAGAAGGATCTGCATTCCAAACCCTGGCTTATTTTGACTTGTAAATCTGTTTTTATGAGGTGTATGTGTGTGCCTGCCCCAGGAGAGGCAATGCTGTTTCCAAATGGGCATTTGGATACCATATGCTAGGAAAATGCTGGCTAGGGCTCAGTAAAAGCGAAGTTCTTCCTCCTGGTAAATGCTGTAGTCCTTCCTAGTGAAAGGTTTATCTCTAGAACACACTTTTGAGGAATGATGAGCAAGGGAATAAAAGCTTGAGTTGCTATCTCTGATCTGGTCTGAAATTAAGCTGTTCAATAGGTCTTGAAACGGAGGTTCACAGCTGTCTGAAATATTGTCTTTCCATGAGTTCAACCACTCTAAAGTCAGCAAAAGTATTCTTGCATGACCAGGTGATATGGATTTGGGCTCACATCCGTTTGGTGACTGCCTGGCAGCCTTAGTATGTCATTTATGAATTGAATCTAAGAGTTTCATTTGTAAAACAGAACTACAGCAGGTCTTTGGTTTAGATTCAGTTTGATTAAGGACTGTGGTACCTCAAAGAAAAGTCAAAGTATGGTTTCTGGGATTGTATAAAGCTGGGGAGCATGAACTACTGGACAATAATCATTGTAAAGTCTGTAATAGATAATTTAATAACTCCTGCCAGTCACCCCCCCACCTCCCGCACCCTAGAAATAGCCAAGCTTTAAAAGCATAAAAATGATATAACAAAATTTACGGCATGAAAGAACCAGATTGTGGATGTAAAACTGGCATCATTAGGACTGCAGCGTAATATTTGGGTGCTGAGCAAAGGTGTAAAACTGAGCAGGAGGTGTGGGATGGAACAGGGAGACACCTGTCCTAGAGCTCAGAGAAGGAAGGGTTTCCATGGGAATTAATATTGATGTGCTGGATTTGGGGGGTGGGAAGATCTGCACAGTTCTCTACCCTAATTCTTCCCTCCTTTCTCTGTGTCCACATTCCATCCCTTGAACAGTTTTGTGCAGGTGACACCTTTTGTGACCTGCAGGGGGGACAAGTCCACCCCCTGCTTGAGGCTCCAGGCTCAACCAAGTCCTTTGGGCTGGGGAGGAGAAGGCAGCGAGGTGGGAACACCCACCAGGATGAGCATGAGGAGAGTTTTGATCCAGGGGCTGCTCTGCTGCTGTGCCTGTCTACGAAGGAATGGTCAATTCAGGTGACTTTTCTAAGTAAGAACCCCGGGTATGTTCTCCCTCTCCTAGAAAAGGTTCCTCTGGCTTATTCCAAATCGCTGCTTTAAGGTCTCTCTCACCTGCAAACCTTCCACTCTTTAATAAAGCCAGAAATGTGGTCAATATCCCAACTTCATTAGACAGATGTCTTGTTCTTTTCTTTGCTGGTGAAAACGTACCATGAACACAGCAGGGGTGTCTAGAAAGCAAACAGCAAGGACAAAAATTCCTAAATACACTCTGAATGTTTGGGTCTGGCAGTAGTGTGGCTGCTGCACAGGTTGAACAACTTCCTGTCATTTCCAGACCTGTTGGGTGAGTGCAGGGAAGTTCAAGTTGGGTTTTTTAACAGCTCAGTGACACTGGAAAACAATGCTGGATAAAGGAATAATAAACCAACAAATGCAAACATCTATTTACATGTGTCAATACAGGTTTTGTCAGCCAAAGGCAAGGAATCCTTACTGCAGTCCCAGCAGCTGGCAAGAGGGAAAGCACAGCTCCAGGGACTGCTTGTTCTGCCAAGAGGGAGCCTCTCCTCTCCAGGTTTACCTTGATGGCCTCTCCAGGTTCAGGAGGAATGAATTCCTGAGATGTCCATGCCTGTAGTACAGTGCAGAGTGCTGGGGAGTCTTCCAGGTATGGACATATACACGGCAAATTTCCATACAACCAAAGGGGGGAAATGGAATTTATCCTTACAAAGACAAATAAATCAAAACTTGGAACATTATGAATTTTTTTTTTTCCTGGGTGACGATCAAAAACCCAATGGGTTTGTGTATTCCTGGCATTTCTGGGCAAACTGCTTCGCAGAGCAATTTGGACTCAAAACTGTTCCTACCAAATTACTCTATGAATCTGATTTTATTTTTATTGACTTTTCACTGTTTTGGGCCTTGACAGCATGTTTGTCATGTTGAATAATTCCTCATTTTGACTGTTTTCTGAGCTGGGATCTGATTGATTTCTAGTGTCTCCAGAGGACTTATTGGTGTTGGCATGAGGTTGAAGATTTGTTTGTTGAAGTACTTTAGATAATTTCACAAGATTTCATTGGAAGCATCTTTCTGCTCCAAGAGACCAACTTTCCTGGGTATCTCTGGCTTCCTGGGTTTACCCAGGATGCTGCACAGGGTTGGGATCCCAAACATCCATTAATTCTGTGTTGATCATCTGCCCAGCTAAGAGTTTTCCATGTGTTTCTCATGCAATGAACAGCTCCACACTCCAGGAATCTCGTGTGCACAGCCCAGCTCTGGAGGTTTGGCTCTCAGTGCCCTGAGTGCAGCCAGGGCAGGGTGGTGCCCATGGGTGACTGCTGGCTCCTGGGCAGTGCCCAGCTGTTGGCACTGCAGCTGCATCCAGAATCCTGTTCTCCAAGTGTTCTTCCTTCTCACAGCCTGTTTGCTCTGGGAGGGACACTGTGGGGCAGGGGGCGGTGTAGTTGTTTTATGAAACTGAAATAAATGTGAAGATCCAGCAGCTTCTCTCACTGATGAGTTGCCTGAGGCTCAGCTGTGGGTGGAATGGAGTTTTTCTGCCCTGGGAAAGAGGGGCTGGAATAAACACTGGTGTTTTACTGGGATTTTCACTGCACAAAGGGAAAAGTCAGGCATGCTCTATTACCACTCTCATCATTGCCAGTTATGAGGTCTGTTCTCCAACAAGTGAGGGCTGTTACTGAGCCCAGAGCAACTCCTGTGTTACTCCTGGGCAGGAATCAGCCTGTTTTCCCAAGGCTCTGGTGTAAAGAAGACAGGACCAGGTCAAGGCAGAGCAAGCGTTGTTGGCTTTCATGAATTTCACAATTTTCTCCCATTGTTTGAAGGCCATGCATCGAGAAATCACATGCCTGTGTGCCCCTGTTTTTCTTCAAATAAATTGTTATCCCTCCAAAATGTTTGAGAGAAAAGCCAAGAAGCACCTTTGGGTTCAGCAAACAAAGGGCAAGTACAGAAAGCACAGTTATTGTTTTCCTGAAACTCATGACTAAAAATGCACTTTTTGGATGTTTTGAAACCTGATGATAATTAAGTACTTCTGGTTGCCATTGCTGGGTGAGTTGCTCTTTCTTTTAGTTCTACATCTGCAAAAAGGGGTAAATATTTTCCTACCACATAGAAAAACCAGCTTAAAAATGTACAAAGTCCAGATACCGAGGTAGCGGTGACCATATAAATATCTTGGGATAAACACACTTAAACCAGGATTTGAAATTGCATTTTATTTCTAGCAATACCTTTTCTGTCTCTTTTAACAGATCCAGTAACTCGCAATATTTCAGTATTGAGAAAGTCATTAAGGCAGATTAATAACACTGTAGATGTTTTATTTTTGTATATGGGCAAGATAATATCATTAATATCTGTCTTCCTTTGGCCAGTTCGGTGTGGATTTTGCACAGAGGACTACATTAAAAAGAGATTACCCTGCTATGACCCACTGAGTTTTCCTTTCCACCCAAAAAATTATGGGCGAAAGCCAGTGTGCTTCAGTTCAAATATAAATGGATGTGCTTCACCAGGGCTCTGGTATGCTTTGTAGTTTTAAAAATAAAATCAGAATTCAATGCAAAATGTCAGCTTTGCTACAACCTCAGGGCTGTTCTGGCCCTGCTAGAGGTGAGTGCTGGGGCTCATCTCCCTCTGCTGAGCCAAGGTTTTTCCATGTGGGCTTCCCAGCACTCCCTGAGTGGGGTTTAGCTCCTACACCATTCTTAGAAAAGAACACTCTGCTCCACAGCAGGGGCAGACCATGGCAGCCTTCCCGTGGATTTCCAGGGACCTTGGATCCACTTCTTTCTGTGAAGGGCTCAGGGTGGCATTTTTGAAGGATTCTATGGCAACTTAAAACACACAGCACCACAAACTTCGTTGTATTATCCCTAAACTCCAGGGAGGGATGTCAGCCCTGGCAGGTGTGCAGCTGAATTCCCAGTCAGTGGGACACAGAGGGATTTGCTTTGGGTTGAGTTTCATCCTGGTTTCCTAAATATTCATGAGCAGAGGTCTCTGGGGAAGCCCCCCTTTGTGCTCTGCAGCAGGTGGGGCTTTGGGGAAATCCAAGTTTCCCCAGCTGAGAGAGGCTCTGGGGCCTCCCCTTTTGTCCCCATAAGTAGGGTCACTTTGCTCTGGTCCTTGGTGCTGCTTGTGGGGTGGGGACCCAGAGCATCTTCCACTGCTGTGGCCACCAAAGCTCTCCTGCAGGAGTCAGGAAGGTGCTTCTTGCAGCTTTCCTGGCCCTGGCAGCTCCAGGTGTTATGTGGTAGCTGCTTATTTCCTTTCCTCTCAGCAAAATTGCTCCCCAAATGGGCTGGGTCTGGGTTTCAACTTCTGATCTGTGTCAGTTTTCTTATTATATATCTTTTTAGAGATCTTCTTGTTCAAGTTGGAAAAGTTCAGAAAATATTTAGTGTTTAATCAAAAAAATTAAAATATCCATGCTATGAAATGGAAACTTTGGACAAAATACTTGATTTAATTTCAAATTGGTTCTAAAAAACTTCAGTATTGCTACAGATACTTCCAAAATTGAGTATTTAGACAATTTGAAAATCATTTTAGAAGACATCTTAAAGAACTGTAGTTTTGAAAGTTTTAGAATAAATGTAGTTTCAAGAATTTGAAATTATTAGTGAGAAATTATTCTTATTACCTGGAATTAAATTTCTTCTGATATTTTTCAGCAAAGTGTTTTATCTTTCTTAAAAAAACCTTAATTTTTACATACCAATGTTCAGGGTAGAAACTGTTTTGTCATCTCACTCTTTTGTGGGGCAGGAAGACCTGTGAGTTTCTCATTGGTTCTGGCCATTCCAAACTGAGAAGATGCTTTCAGTGCCCACAGGCACAGATTTAAAATTCCATGTGGGGATAAGAGCTGGTAAGGTTCTGCCTGGGAATTATGTAGCCAGCTACTAATGCTCACTTTGAAAAACCAAATTTTAGTAAATCTAACTAAATGGCAGAGTATTTGAATAAAACTATTCTTCTGGGATTAGCTTTTTCCTGGATCTTGGAGAGAATAGTTGTGTTTTTTCTCAGTTTTCCACAGTGGAAACCCCTCTCACCTGCTGTTTGCTGAGCTTCTGCACCTGGCTTCAGAGTCTGTGGGTGTGATAAATTCTGCTCCCACTTAGGCCATGAACAGATGGAGCTACCCAAGTGTTACAGATCAGTTAAGAGGTGGGATACCCAAGTTAACTGCACCTCTATCCTGGTGAGTACTGAAAATACTGAAGCTGGGAAAATGTGGATTTTGGGCATTTATCTGCACTGACAGAACTTTGTGTAGAGAGCAGAGTCCACAACACAGGAGCAGAGAGAGTCCATTGTGTGTCCTTGTTCACAGCACAAGGAAAATGCTGTGGGCATCTCCAAAACAGGGGTTCTTAGGAAGAAAACCCCTTTGCTTTCTAGAAACAAGGGCAGCTGGTGGGTGCTCGAAACTTGTGTTGCAGGGCTTGGTGGGGCTGGTGGTGGTTTGGGAGTCTAAGACAAGGAGAAAACACTTCATATGCTTTGAGGTATTTATGGAAGGCAAGCAAAGGAGGAAATCTGTCACAAGATTTGTTGCTGGGGAGTGCTTGCCCCTGGGGGTGATGCAGTAGGTTAAGCACTGGTGTCCTGGCAGGATGGGTTGTGTTAGTGCCCAGGTGATGTTTGCTCAGAGGTGCTGAACTCAGAGAAGCACTGATCTATCAGTAGGAACTTAATGAAACCCAAACCTGGATCCAGGTGCATCAAGTTAAGGGTGATCCAGACATGACTTTAGCCTTGAGCCTAGAAAAATCTAGATCTAGAAAAACCGACTGTTAAGGATATACACGTGAAGCCCTTTGGGATTCTCCCCTCTGAATGTGGAACCTGTTCCTACCCCTGCAGTCAGGCCTGAACTCCTCCTTCCAGCATCCCACAGTACCAGCAAAGAGGGCTGGTCTTTGCAGGGTGAGAAACATCACTGCAGCTCTGAGGTCACAGAAGAAAAGCAGCATCTTTTCAGTGACCACTGAGAGCCTTGACTTTGCTGTACTGAGTCTCAAAACCTCAATCAGGTTTCCTCAGTCGAGGACTGGTGATTATTCAGTGTCTCAGGGTAGCCTGGCATTGTGCTGACATTTTGTGTCACTCACACCTTTTGTCACCTCTCCCTCTCTGTCTCCCATTTCAGAAGCTTCACAAAGGCAAACCCAGGTTTCTTTGCACAGGGGTGATGCCAATCTCCCAGTTTTCGCAGGAAATATGTTTATCCTCCTTACTGTTGCAATTCTTTGGAGGTTTACTGGGAACACCTCTCAGGGTTCAACTGCCTTCAGCTGAAAGAAAACAAACAACATTTTTCTTCAATTATTCTCTTTGCTTCTAAGTTAACAGAGACCTTGTTATTTGCTTCTTCAAATGGAAAGCTACCAAAGGCTTGTCATAAATGTAGGCCTTTATTTATAGCAGTTTGTATTTTTCATTAATTTCAATGCATTAGTTTTTCTGCAGGCATCCCTTAAGTCATGTTTCCCGTGTAGCCCACTGGATGACCCAGTTTTCAGACTGGATGAACATCAGAAACTGTCCCAGATTTCAAAGGAGACTTTGGGGTCCATCTCAGAGCTCTTTAACTGTGCCCAAGACTGTTTTGCAAATCAGGTGGAAAAACAGCTGGGATGTTTTCTTTCACACATAACCTGACCTGTCCAGAGGATGCATTTGCTGTGTTTGAGCCATGGCATGGATCATTTATGTTCAATGAAATATTTGAAATGCTGTGAAATAGTAACTATAGCTGAGAGAAACTGAAGTAACAGTTACAGAAATGGTCTCTCTATTTTTGTTAGAAGCCAAATGTGTTCATCCAGCAACTAAAATACATGGAAGTCACTGGTTGTGAGAGTCATTTTGGTTGCTGAACTCTCAATTCAAGCAGAATTATTTGCTAGGAAACATTCAATAAACCCACTGACACTGAAAGTGTGGAGCTACTGAATTCAGCATCAGCTGGAAGCAGCAGTGCAGGAGCCACAGAATGAGTCACAGAATGTCTTGGGATGAAAGGGACCTTAAAGATCACCCAGTTCCACCCCTGCCATTGGCAGGGACACCTTCCACTATTCCTGTTGCTGCAAGCCCCATCCAACCTGGCCTTGGACGCTTGCAGGGATGGGGCAGCCACAGCTGCTCTGGGCACCCTGTGCCAGGGCCTCAGCACCATCACAGGGAACAATTCCTTCCCAATATCCCATCTAACCCTGCCCTCTGCCAGTTTGAAAAACTGAAAGAGAGAAAGATGTATCAAACTGGAGATGAAGGATTTTCAGGGAGGAGATGTGTTTTTCCCTTGTATTACATTGAACATCCAAATGAATTACTGTGACAGCCGTGGATATTTCACTCAGTGGGTGAAGCACCTGAGGGACACCTCCAAATGTATTATCATTTGAATTATTTTTAGGTTTTCCGAAATAATTTGAGGGCATCGTGGAAAAATAACAAAGTGGGGAAGTGTGGTGTAAGGCTGGGGCTGAAGATGATAAAGGCAAGTGATGAAGTAAGGGCGCTTAACCCAGATGCTCTCGAGGTAGCGACAGCGCTTTTATGAGAGCGGAATCCCTGCCAGGATGAGTTGCAATGGTTTACAACTCTCCCAAAGGACAGAGGATTAGCTACCGCAGATAACCTGTTTCTGCTGGCTCCTCTAGGACGAGAGTTTCCCCAGGTGTGGTGTACAAGTGCCAACGAGAATCAAAGGCTACACAGAGGGCTCTTCCCTGGGATAACAGCCATTTATTGTGAGTCCAGGGTTGCGTTCTGAGGGTCCAGAGATATCCAGGTGGCTGGAGTAACCCAGAAGAAAGAGTGAGAGGAAGCCCTCTTTTAAAGGAAGATGGGACCAGGAAACACCCCATGGGAAACCGCGTAGTTCAAAGTGACCAGTGGGGAAGAGCTTTCCAGGACATAACCATACATGGGATCTGAGATATGGGTACAGGTAACACAAGGGAAATATGGGATTTTACCACAGCTCAGGCAGAGGGGTCAGATATTGGAGGAAGAAGGTTGAGGGCATTGCCTTGGCTTTCTTCCCACCAAAACCTGAAGCTCAAAAGCAGCAGCCTCTGCTAAGCACCCTGCTACAATGAAGATCAGAACAACGTTGTTTGTTCCAACAGCTTGGGCAGAAATGGCAGAAGGCTGAGGGTCTGCTATGAAGTGTTTGAGAGCCATACTAAATCAAGCAGGATTTGAATTTAAAATACCAAGATCCAGCAGCAAAGGGTGGATTAAAATCTTGAAAATAATTTTCCAAAACTTGTATTTTGTGTCTGATGAAGATTTTTTTACACATGACATTGTGCTGCATTTCTGCCTTGACTTTACAGAGAGCAATCATCCAGCCCGCACCTTGCTGGGAAACTGGATTAGACTTCAGACATGCAGTAATGAATTCCAGTTTGAAAAGAGTCCACTTCATAGTTCTCAAAAGTCAGTATATAAAAAAACCCCTGGAGGCTCGACAGATTTCCCGCTTAGGAAGAACACCCCAGCTCTGGGCTGCGTGACTCTGGTTCCGTGGATGTTCACTGATTTGTCTTGGCAAGGGAGTGGGGGGAATATGAGAAGGTAGCAAATTGCAAGATTATGTGAAAAGCCTATGATTTCACTGTACCAGAGAGGTTCTCCTTGTTTCCTTTTCTGTTCTATTCCAATGAGTGGTCCATGGTCTGATTGCAGTATTGGGGGATTAGTGTCACACACAATTCATCACAAATCCAACATGTGTTCTCTGGGATGTACCAGAATTCCTTGCTTATAATCACAATTTCATTGTGCTCACTATTCAGGGGAAAAACTCTTCCTCATCAATATTTGGTTGAACAGACTTGTACCAGCTGTAGATTAGTGCAGGCTTCTTTTCCATCTGGGATCAATCAATAAGATACCAGTTTAGATTTAAAGACAATGGGCAGATTGTATGAGGGTATTTTGTACCTGTGAAGGTTGTGGATATCTCTGGTGCTGTTAATTCATCTCATCTCACTGGTTTTCTCTACACAAACTACTTTCCTGTAGTTTGAATATTTTTAACTGCACGTGGAAGAACTAATGTTTAATGTTTCACAGGGCAAGGAAAAGGCACAAGCCCTAAAACTGTGCATAGAATTTGCAGCTCTGATCTGAAAGTAAGCCCTGGAGATCTGCAAAACACAAGGTGAAACCCTGTGGTCTGCATTCAGCACTTCCTTGGAGTCTACAAGTTTTTGTATTTACCAGTGTATTCTAAAGGGGCCTCAGTATCTAGAGCCCTGAAATTATTGATGACCTGTCCCCTACCTCTGAGCCCACGGTATTTAATTGAGGCTCTCAATTCTTTACACCACCTCATAACCTGAGGTTGAGGTCTCCAGGATATTTTAATTTTGAGGCAGTTTGTATGGGTAATATTTCCACACTTTTGATGTAACTCCCTGTCATTGTGTGGGGATGACAAGTCCCAACTCAGAGTTCCCACTGAAATTGCAAACCACACTGTCGGGAGGGAGAGGAGAATGGAGGCACAAGAGGCAGAGATCAGGGGTTAGGATAAGAAAAATGTATTAGAAACAGCAAAGAGACAATAAAATGAGCAGTAACAGCAACAGTACTAAGGGCAGAGAGTGAGAACCACAGAACCCCCTGAGAACACACGCTTGCCCAAGCGTGGCCACGGCACCCCGGCCACCACCATTCACCCTGCCACGTTTCCTCGACGGCAAGGAACCCCTTCTCCCTGGAAAAGACCCCCTTCTCCTCATCCCTGGCAATGACCTGATGTGGTACAGAAAAACCTCCAGGTCTTGGCTTCCTGGCTACTGCAAAATTTATCCCTGTCCTGGCCAGAACCAGGATGCTGCTGTTAAAAGTCCAGCTGTGCAGCAGGTTCCCCATTGCAGGAGTCTGCTCCGGTTTTCCAGGAACTCTATTAGATTTCAGAATCACACAATCACAGAAGCACTGAGTTTTTACTCCTCTTGTGTATGAAGGTCCCTTTGTTCTGGCAATTTTAAAATTCAGTTTCTAAGGTAAATCTCCAGTTTGAGAAAGACAAATAATTGGAAATGTCAAATCCTGCTTATTTCACTCATCAGCCCACTACCAATCCCTTCTGAGCAGCTTCTGAAAGTAAAGGTGGCTGCAGGTTTTCTTGAAATGAGTCTTGAAATTAGTTGAGGTTCTGTGTATAAGTAGTGAGGAAAAGGTCTGATAGAGAGGTAATGCCTAGGAGAAGGTCAGGGTGATCCTACTATACTTAGCTTAAACACACAGGCTCGTTTAAGTAGTACTTGAGTAATCCTGTCTTTTTACTGAAGCACACATGATCCCAGTGACCTTGGCAGAGCCACCCCTGTGCTGGGAGCAAGAGGCACCCAGGAGCAACTTGCAAGGTGGGGGTAGAGAGAAGTCATGTCTCACAAAAATCCCTCGAAAGGATGTTTTCCCTCTGTTTCTCATAGCATTGGATTTGTGATTTCACTACTCAGACTTGGAGAGGAGTTGTCTGAGGACAATGGAAGTTGTTTTTCTTCCTAGACAGGGGCCATGTGTCTTTTCAGCTGCAGATATGGGAACTGGGTGATTCCTGCCATCCTCCATGGGGAGGAATGTCTCCATTCACAGCAGGAACCCTCTCATTGACATTTCCACATAGTGAGCTGGGAAAAGGTTTGATGGTGTGTGGATCAGCGTGGTTGGACAGGCAGGACAGGCAGTTCTGCAGGGACTGCTGCCTGGTGTGCTCCAAGACATACCTAGACAGCCAAACTGCCTCTTCCTGAGAAGGCCAAATGCTCTTCCAGTTGCTGTTCTGGGAAGCTCATGCCCTGGGTGTATAATTCAGTTTGGAATTTCAGGATCAGACATAATGTCGTTATCCACTTCAGAGGGCAAGCTGTAGTAAAAGGAGGGGGGAAACTGAATTGATATTTGGAAAAATGAAAAATGTTTAAAATACTTTTTTTTTGGGAAAAAAATGCCCCAAACCCTCAATGAATTCCACTCGGCTTCCGGCCAGTCTTGGAGGCTTCTCTTCCAGAATGTCTGAGTATGAATGAATCACGGCACGGTCCTGGGAACTCTGCAGCCACACTTGTGATTCTGTGCGTGGCACCAGGCACCACCTGCAGATGGAAAGACTGGAAAACTTTGCAGTTTCTACAGCTCACCTCATTACACCACAGAGCACAATCAGACCTGTACAGACAGTTCATGGTTCCCAGGAGAGGGAATAAACCAGCAGGGAATTCACACACTGAAGCTGTCTTGGAAAATTAACCTGGGTTTTGGAAGAAGTCATGGCCAGAAATAAAGGCTTGTAAGGGAGAAGGGAGGAAAAAAAGGTAAAATGAATAGTAGTGAGCTCTGTTAGTATGTTTGTTTTTTAAATAATCAGAAGTAAATTTTGCCATTTCCAGCATCTCCTTATTTTTCTGTGGACAAACATCTGAATCTGCCTGAGGATTTCCTTTTTAAACACTGAATATCAAATTCTTTGGGTAAAACTGCCTAAATACAGTTTGAGTTCTTTTCCAAGGAAAGCTTGAGCACATCCCTTTGATAAAGGGAACTTGGCCATGAGTGGGGTGGAAATGTGCTTTCTGGGTGACAGCATGAGCATAAGGGTTGGGATTCCAGCCTTCTGCTCTTCTGATGTTTTTTTCTGAAATAAAAAAGAAGTTTAATGTATCTGTTGTACCAGTCCCTTTGCTCTGAATTTGAGTGGATGGAAATGAATTCAGGAATAGTCTTATTTATCATCGTTTAAGTGGATTTGAGATGTTTGGCTATTGTATAATCAAATATATGGCATTTTTCTGGATTATTGGAGCAAGAATTCCAGCTTTTTGTCTGGTCTCACAGGCCTGGCAGCTGATAAGTGGGCATGGTTAATAAATGAATACTGAGGAGAATGTGAAAGCCTAAAGAACAACACATGCTCATTTCAGCACCTCTTCTTCCCCAGTCTAACTGAAAATTCTAACCACCTTTGAGAGAATCTCCTGAACCCAGGTGGTAAAAGATCCTTGTGCTTTAATGTACAACCAGAAATGTTGCCAATGCTCATGAAACTCCAGCCCTATTTCAGAATTCAGCCATGGACTGTCTGCTGGATTCAATTCTGGTGATTAATTCTATGTTATTTGACATGTAATGGGTCCTTATTTGTAAGGTTGATCAGCTGTTTAGCTCACTTGGGGGGTTTAATACATTCATGGCTATGAGCTTGGGGAGCTTTGAAGTAAATGTTGCCTAGGACAAAATATTTAAGTAAAACCTCATAATCCTCGTGGATTTCGAGCTATGAGCTGTGTCACCTTGTATGTGCCTGTCACGTGCAAAGTCCTCCCTCATCCTGACCCTCTTGTCCGGCTTCCCCACCAGGTGAAGGCCTCATTGTAAAATTTCTACTGTGAACAGCACTTTCAACCTGAGCACAGATTCTGTTCCCTCTGGTTTCTCTGTGGTACCTCCTCACTGTAACAAGTGATAGGATGAGATGAAACAGCCTCAAGTTGAGCCAGAGGAGCTGTATATGGGATATTAGGGAAAATGTCTTCACTCAAAGGGCTGTCAGGCACTAGAACAGCTGCCCAGGGTGGATTCAGCATCCCTGGAGGAATTTAAAAGATGTGTGGATGTGGCACCTGGGGACATGGGTTAGAGGTGAACATGGCAGTGCTGGGGAACAGTCAGACACAATGATCTGAAAGGTCTTTTTCAACCTAAAATGTTCCTTGTTTCTACCGTCTTGGTCATTTATCACTGCCAAGGTGTCCTCTCCAGTTTGCCACAGGATCCCAGGGCCCCTGAATAAATTGTCACGTTGGTGCCTTCCTGTGTTCCTTGGTATTGAGCCTTGTATTGATGAGGAGCATTGTGACCATCTCCAGAAATGACCTTCTTAGGGCTCTCCCTGCAATTGCCCTTTCCTTATTTTGTTGATCTCTAATAATCAATTTCTCCATTAAGGACCTTTGTGCTGCAATATCCACTTAATTGAGTTGTTCTTCATGCTGAGAACCACAAGGACCTTGAATCAACTTCTTCAGATTCATTTTGATCAACTTGTATAAAGCTGTAATTTGTACTGCTATAATTCCATCCTGCTGGCCAGAGTTGGAGAATAGAGCTGTTTATTGAGAAAAGGGTTGGTATTTGATATTTTGCACATTCTTAGAAAATATTCAGGAACCACCAGAATTTTCAGGAGGAACCTTGTGGTGTGATTATATTAGATCAGATTTCAGGATGAGATGTGGTGGTTTTTTATAGAATAAATGATTTAGTCTGATCCCTCAAAACATTGGCTGGCATGACTTCTAGGTGACATTGTGCTTTATAGGACAGTGGTCTTAGAGGTCATTCTCAGCTTGAATGGTTCTGTGATTCTGTGATGGGCAAAGGCTTTTATGATGTCAAGGAGAAGTTGCCTACCAGCTTCTGCCCAGGTGAGGTGTGTGGAATACACTGCTGGGACCAGCATGCCTCTGTGTTTGCTGAAATTGATACTGCACATGCAAATGTGTGTGCAGGCATTCAATGTCTCCTTCACAGCATAATGAAGGCAAGACCAAGTGCTGGTGCTGAACCCCTGAGATCAATCCAGGCTGGGATGAGCAGATGGAGCAGTCCTGGGAGAAGGACTTGGGGGTGCAGATGGGTGAGAGCTGGACAAGCCCTGACCCAGAACCCCCCGTGCCCTGGGCTGAGCCCCAGCGTGGGCAGCAGGAAAGGGGGGATTGTGCCCCTCTGCCCCCTCAGGTCAGACCCCACCTGCAGAGCTGCCCCAGCCCTGGGCCCAGCACAGCAAGGAGCTGGAGCTGCTGCAGAGAGCCCAGAGGAGGCTCCAGGATGAGCAGAGGGATGGAGCAGCTCTGCTGGGAGGAAAGGCTGGGACAGCTGGGATTGTTCAGCTTGGAGAGGAGAAGCTTTGGGGTGACCTCATTGTGGCCTTGCAGATCCTGAAGGAGCTGACAGGAAAGAAGGAGAGAGACCATTGACAAGGGATGGAAGACAGGACAGGACAGGACAAGGAAGACTGTTCCAGGACAGGACAAGAGGGAATTGCTTCCCACTGCCAGAGGGCAGCATTAGATTGTATATGAAGAAGAAATTCTGTATTATAAAGGTGGAGAGGCCCTGGCACAGGGTGCCCAGAGAAGCTGTGGCTGCCCCATCTCTGGAAGTGTCCAAGGCCAGGTTGGACAGGGTTTGGAGCAACCTGGGATAGTTGAAGGTTTCCCTGCCCTTGGCAGGGAACAAGATGAGCTTTAAGGTCCCTTCCAACTAAACCTTTCTATGATTATGTGATTCAGTTGAGGGTGGATGATAAATTTTAATTATACTGTGGAGCTTATATTTGCCAAAGCATTTCTGGTAAGCAAATCCCTCTGGCAAAGGTTTTAAGCTGTTTCCAGTGGAACCAAACATTTTTTTGTTGTTTTGTGGAATATAGTCCCAAGAGCCAGAGTTTTGCCTGGAGAAAAGGGTGTGTTTGTACACCTTGTGTGCTCTTCAGCAAGGTATTGTGAAAAATTGCTCCTGGATGCTCAGGGAGGGAGCAGACAAGTGAGAGGCAAGCCCAGTCCGTGGTGGGGTCTGGAGCCAACGAGTTCCTATAGCTCTGTCTAGACTGGAGAGGTTTGGAAATTTTCAGATTAGCTTTGGATAAGCCTCTGAACTTCTGGTTGCTTCTCCCATCCAGATCAGACCTCTAAAGAGCTTGAGGTTTGTCCATTGCTAATTTTCATGTGCATTACATTAGAAGCTCTGAAGTGGAAATATTTCTTATTTTAAAAATAGAAAAATAAAACAATAAATCAGAAGGAAAAGCATGCTGAAAAAAATGCAGAAAACAGATGAAAAGCAAAAGGGAAAAGTGAACTTCGTAAAAATACCATAAATGCCAGGCCCCTCAAATATGCATAGTCCACTTTTAAAAGCACGATCTTGCAGCATGCCCTCACATGCAGGGCCAAAAACATGAAAGAATAAAGCCTTGTTTGATCTCAAGAGCTGAATGGGTGTCATTTGAGCCATCTCCGATCTGATCCTAGACCTGGGCCATGTCAGCTGATTTTCCACTCACTGAGTGTCTGCACCACTCCCTGCTCTCCTCCCCACCCTGTTTTTGGGCAGATAGTGCTGACACGCTTCCTGTTCTGGGCTGCTCGCAGCATCCTGGCACCCGAGCGCCTGTGGCTTGGGCACAGCACTTCAAAAGCAGCTTCTGGCACAGGGAAGAAATATTTTGAAGTGAGTTTGGATGCTCCCCAAAGCGACCTGCTCCAAGCAAGTCGAAAGCTTACATTATCTCCTGTAAAAGACCCAGCTCCTTTCAGGAGCCTGCCAGGGGTTTATGGAATATTGTGTGGCTGCTGAGGAACCTTGACAAATGCAGTGACTGCTGATGAAAATAAAAAGCATAAACATGATGCAGAGGTAATAGCTCAGTAGTGTGTCTGCTCCTAATTGCTCAGGATCTGGAATATACCCAATGTGTATTTTGCAAATGGCAAAATGAACTTTTTTGATGATTAGTCAAAGACAGCTGAGTGTGTGGTGGAAGATACGGAAGACAAAAGGGAGGGAAACTTTAAAAACAACATCTGCTTAATATGAAGAAGTTACAGCCACTACTAATACATCTTCTGGAATTAATATTTCATAAAATTTCTCTCTAGTTAGTGAAAGTTTGTATAATTAGAAGGACATTGGGAGCTTAAAAAAAGATACAGGGTATAAAGCAGAAACACATTGTGCTTCAGTACAGAAGAAGCACTTGCCAGAGTCCTTGAACACATAATCTTGAAATCGAGTAGTAACTACTGTATTTTCTTCCCAGTGACTCTCCAGATGCCTAATTTGCAGTTAGAAGCTGATTGGTTTTCTGCTCAGTGGCTCTTTTCCCACGGTAAATCAACTGTGAGGTGGCTGCTCATGACCGTGCATTTCAGTGGTGTCAGAAAATACCCTTCACTGGGAGTCATTGGTGCAAGAGCTCAGAGGCAAACTGAGCTGCTTTCCTCCTCCCCAGAGCCTGTTTGACTGCAATGCACACTTGGGAGCTGTGTTCCAGGGCTTGCCATCATTCCTGCTTGTGGGAATGATGGGATGGGAACAGGCCACTCTGCACTCACCTCGACTTGTGAGCAGTAGCAGGAGAATTGCCCTTGCAGGACTGCTGGCTCAAGAGGTTGAGTTGGTTTCTTTCAAAATCCCTAAATGTTCTTGTTAGTTCTCCTGCTGTAAATTAGCCTGGATAAATCATTTGGGAAAAGTTGCCATCTAAGTAAAATGGTATAAAAACCAATGTAATTTCCTCAGTGTTCCTATTTTCACTCCATGACTGGAAGGGCAGGTGGCTGAACGGGGCATGTGAGAGCCAAAGTAGCAGGTTTGTGAGGTTCTCTGGTGAAGTGCAGTGAGCAGCAGGTCAGCAACAGCTCCAGCACTTCAGAGCAACAAAGAGCTTTATGAAGGCGAGGGATCATTTTCCATCAGGTGCACCCACCAGCTTATCTGGTTTTGACCCTGTAGTATTTGTAAATATGGAGCAGCCAATAGGAAAACACCTAGTGGTTTTTCATATGCCAGGGAAAAGCATAAAGAAGAAAAGCTCAGCAATCAGTTGTTGTGAGTCCCTGTTCTAACAGCAGAGGTGACAGTGGAAAGGGCCATTTCAGATGCCTAAAGTGGATCAGGAATCCAGTAACGAGTATTGGGGAGGTTCTGCCTTCCCTAATCACAGTCCTAAAGCTCCACACAACCAAGCTTGTTTCCACTGATGTGCTCCTGCCCCTGGTCACTGAATGGTGCAGTGGCTGACTCCTCCTCCAGCTCTCAGTTGCTCCAGTCTCACCCAGATCATCCAACAGATCATCCTCTGAGATACTGAGTCTTCCTTAGCCCTGGGAGATCATCCTCTGAGATACTGAGTCTTCCTTAGCCCTGGGAGATCATCCTCTGAGATACTGAGTCTTCCTTAGCCCTGGGAGATCATCCTCTGAGATACTGAGTCTTCCTTAGCCCTGGGAGATCATCCTCTGAGATAGTGAGTCTTCCTTAGCCCTGAGAGTGTCTTCATCTCATCCTTGTGTATCCTATAACAAATAATTAAAACCTACTGCAAGATGTATTAGGTATTGTCAGGCAGCAGGGTTTGAAGTCCGTCTGTGCCTCCCTCCAAGTGACAAAGGTCTGGTGGCTTCTGGTTCTTTACTTGGGCATCACCCAACCTGTGCTGTTCTCCCTTATCCTGTTCCAGCAGGGGAGAGCTGTGTGAACATCATTGTCTAACGAGGTTATTTTTGCTAATTGGCAGAAGTACTTGTAGCAGGAACGTGTGTGTGAGATGCTGTGGGATACTGCTGACAGGCAACAACCAGCAGGGAATTCCTGCTCCATGGATGCCATCCCAGGGCTGTGCTTGTTCCCTTGATGTGCTGGTCTTGACTCCATTGCTGGTGTAGGGTAGAATGGATATAACCAGGTAACCATGCTCATCTCTCTTTCCTCTTCAGAATCTCCCCTCACCCCACCCTATATATCTGTATAATAAACTCAGTAGACATCAGTGTATAGTGAGGTCTCAGCTTGGGATACTGAGCTTTACCATGGTTTAAATAATAACTGCTTGATCACATTGTGGGTCATCTGGTCACTTTGAAAAAATCAGTATTTGTTGGAAAATTCACACTTCCCTTTGTACCCAATATCACCAAAATTATCTAAGAATTACCTGTACCTACAGACGCTGTACTGATTTGTTTGTTTTTTTTTTTTTTTGCCAAGGAACTTCAGCATGGGAATAACTCCAAGTGTGTATGCACAGTGGTGTCTGTTTGTTGTCACTGGATTGAGTGACAGCTCTGACACACTGCCGTGTTTCCTTACACAGAGAACCAAATCCACCCAGAGAACAGGGTCAACCCAAATAACCCTTCCTGACTATGCTTTACACTTCCTTGTTTGTAGGCTTGGTTTCTCAATATTTATGAAAAATTGGTATTGACCCAGCACTAATAGGAGGAAACAACAGTGGGGAGTTTGCTTTTGAGCCTCAGGCAGTTTCCTGAACAACACTTACCCTTTGCTGACCTTGCTTGTTGACACTCATAATTTTTGTCTCTGACAGGAATCCTCTCCCAATCTCTGCTGCATTAAATCCAAGCACCTTCCAAGACTTACGGCACTTTTAAATAGGCCAGCTTTGGCTTCCCTCCTTTAAATGACTTTTTCCCTTTGTTACTTCTGGAAATCTGTCATACTCTGCTGCTCCATTCATCGACTAAAGTACCTTTATTATGTGCAAGATCCTCTGACACTTTGTTTTTCTTTCTATCTTTCTGCTTTAACATGGGATGACCAAAACTGGCAGAAACAGGCCAGAAATCTGAGCAGAGACATGGCTAGAGGAGATGTGTAATTTTTATTCTTTATATATTGACAACCTCCCAAGAATCTCTCTTCTCTTTTGAGGATAACTGAGATGTGACTTTTTTGCCCTATTTCAGTGTTTCATTAAAACCGTGGGCAATCACTCATCTGGGATCTCGGATTATGAATGAAATGGATGTTGAGCAGTGCCAGGTCACCCCATTCCAGCTGGGATATCCAGCCCCAGCTGGATCCTGTCCGGGTGTAACCTGGGATGGAGCAGCACAGGCTCCATGACTGAGACCTGCAGCGCTGCTCAGGGAGACACAGCTGAGCCCAGCTTTGCATTCAGTCACCAGCTTTGGACACTGGAAAATGTTTGATGGATTTGAGTAGTTGTTTTCTTCTGCCTTTTCAAAGAGGCTTTAGGGCACTTTAAATAATAACTTTGAAATTACTTAAGAATGAAAGTCTTATTTTTCAGTTGACAGAGATTAAAAAGTATAATGTTACTTGAAAAATCACAGTTTTGATTATAACGTCATGAGGGTGCTCTGGAAAATTTTGCTGTTATTCTTTTCAGTGCACTATTTGTTCTTGCAGTGAAAATCACATTTTTTTCTCAGCAGTATCTGTAAGGAAAGTCTAATTGCTTCAGGTAAGTATAAATTTTAATTCAATCACTGACTTGTATAATAACACTTGGTCTATCAGTTCTTTGAATAGGTATGCAAAACACATAACTGATTGAACATGTGTTTGTTTATTAATAAGAACATAATTCTCAATCAAATTTGTGACATAAACACTGCTGCAAATGTAAAATCCCCTTTTCATGGACACACAGCAGAGTTCTTATTTTTAAACTTCCTTTAATATTTCTTGCAATAAAATACTGTGAAGAAGCTGAGAAGTGGATTTATTAATTGCTCTTTGATAGAGTCAGCTCAGGCTCTGGCAGTGTTTTCTCCTAAACTTGCCTCTCACTTCAATAAAGACCCGGAGGGGCTGGAGGTGTCCAGGGCAGGGAACGGGGCTGGGGAAGGGGCTGGAGCCCCAGGAGGGGCTGAGGGAGCTGGGGGGGCTCAGCCTGGAGCAAAGGAGGCTCAGGGGGCCCTGCTGGCTCTGCACAGCTCCTGCCAGGAGGGGCAGCCAGGGGGGTCGGGCTCTGCTCCCAGGGAACAGGGACAGGAGCAGAGGGAACGGCCTCAGGCTGGGCCAGGGGAGGCTCAGCTTGGACAGCAGCAGGAATTTCTCCATGGAAAGGCTGCTCAGGCCTTGGAACAGCCCAGGGAGGTTTGGAGTCCCCATCCCTGGAGGTGCCCAGGGAAGGCCTGGAGGTGGCACTCGGTGCTCTGGGCTGGGACAGGGTGGGGATGGGGCACAGGCTGGGCTCAATGGTCCTGCAGGGCTTTTCCAACCCCAGTGCTTCTGTGAGTCTGTGATTCTGTGACTGCAGCAAAAGAAGTAAAACAGATCTAGGTGTTTGTGCTCTGTGTCCCTATTCTGTGTCAGATGATATTTATTCCTGATGAAGAAGAGAATGAAGATAACAAGTGTTGAACAAAAATCTGTGTTGTTCATCTTAATACCTTGATTTCCATTTCTTGGTTGAGTAGGATTTTTTTTTTCATTTTTATATTTTCATTTGAAGTAAACCAGGCTTTTTCAAGTCAAGGAAAACATCAGAGTAGAATCACAGAATGGTTTTGGTTGGAAGAGACCTTAAAGATCCCCTAGTTCCAACTGCTCTGCCATGGGCAGGGACACCTTCCACTATCCCATGTTGCTCCAAGCCCTGTCCAACCTGGACACTTCCAGGGATGGGGCAGCCACAGCTTCTCTGTGTTAGGGCCTCACCACCCTTATCCTTTTGTGGCCTCTCCAGACCCTTCCACATCCCCCTGTCCCTCCTTTGGACACTCTTGAACCCAAAACTGCCCTGGTACTGCAGGTGAGGCTGCCCCAGCCCAGAGCAGAGCAGGACAATCCCTCCCTGGCCCTGATGTCCCAGGACAGGGATGTTCCTCCTGGCTCCAGGGCTCTGCTGACTCCTGTTCAACTGGCTTCAACCCCACGTCCCTTTCCACTGCTGCTGTCCAGCCTCTCGTTCCCAGTCTGCACTGTGTCCCCAGGCTGTGGATTGTCAGACCTGGAGCATTCCCAGTGTTTCAGAGGAGTGGGTAGTGCAGCCTTCACTCTCCTACATCCCTCAGTAGCTGCCAGACGCAAGCCCATGGTCAACATCAGCAGATCTCACACTTCTTTGTCAAAGACTTTCCTCAGCTTGGTGCATTCCCAAGGTTCAACTCCCCAGGAGTTCCATCCCTGTGCATGGTTCCATAAAGTCAAGTGCTCTTCCTGGGACATTAGCAATGACTTTCCAGAGAGTGAGGTTTTCTCCTGTGCTTCATACAGCAGGAGGTAATTGGGACAGCAAGTTCTCTGAACTTTTCCTACAAGCAGAGCTGGCTGTTCCTGAGGCTGACACCAGGAGGTAAAGAAGATGTAGTGTTCTGCCCTCTGCACCCAGCTTTGGTTACAGATCACCTTTTACTCCCTGAATGGCTGAGAAGAACAAAGATGCTCCTGCATCTTTGACGTTATCCTACATTGCTTACTAGTGAAAAAAAAAAACCCAAACAAACCAACCATATCCATCTGCCATGGCATGACCAGTGTTCTTACAGAAGCTCAGTCTGCCTTTTAAAGTGCCTTGTTAAATTTTTTCCCCCAGCTCTTATCTAAAATGAATGTTCAAAGACACAGTAATGGCTGGGAAAGGTGAGCTTATTTAGATAAGGGGAATGTCTTTCCTGTGCTAACAGCAGTGAAAAGCCACAGATAAGGCTGAAAGCCTTAATGTTAATTAGACAGGAATTTCCTTAATTTGTCAGTCTGTTTTAAAAGTTGTAAATCCAAGAAGCAACAGATGGCTGAGAGAAAATGAGAACAGATTAAGACCTACATCCTCTCTGTAATGCCAGGTATTATGGAAAATATTTCTGAACACAGAACTTAAGCACTTTGATTGTTTGAGCTATTGGGGTCTTTATCTGCTGCCTGTGCTGGGAAGCACTGGAGCATATACATCACCTCTAAATGGATGTGTAATCCCATAACTATTCCCTGCTCTGCAAAGCCCTTAAACATGTCCTTCAGTCCCAGAGAGATCAGTGGGTTTGAACACATGTTCAAAGTTAAAGTACATGTTGAACTGCTTGTTAAATTGCTGTCCTGGGCACCCCTAAGTGTGCATTTTATTCCTGCTTAACCTCTGAGCTTTATGTTCTAAGTTAGACAGAAAAAAGGAATAAAATGTTTGTAAACATGATGTCACATTTTCAGTCTCTACTCTGAGTTAAACAGGACTATCCCCTAAAATAAGCTCTGCTCATTTGCTTGTGCTGCTTTAGTAATTCCTCCATTTTTATCTTTTTTTTTCTTATCACTTCATGAATTATGCCTTTGCAGAAACTTCAGGGCCAATTCAGAAAGAGAAAGAACAACTGTTGGGGTCAGTTAGGAAATCTGTGAAGTTTTGAGAACAGTTTCTGGGACTTGCCAAATTTCCCACATTTGAAAAATATGGAGAAGGAATTTGAAGATCTTCTTATCACTTCTGTAATCAGAGTCCCTAATGCTGGCATTTTTTTTTAACAAGTTCTCATACCCTACTGAAGGCACTGAGAGAGGGAAACACATGGTGTGTTTTGAAGTTGGTAGGAAGAATGCCTTTGCTCTGGCACTCAAAAATAAATGTGAATATGATGAGAACATATTACAGATTGCCAGCATCAGTGAGGAGCTGATAATGATCTCCAGTGCCTGAAATAATAAAAATAAAATACTGTATGTTATTGCATGAACAGAAGTCATCTGAGACATTTGTGTGCCATGGGTAGAAGCTTTTGAATCAAAATTTTTAAAAACAGAAAACTACTATGGGGAACACGGGATGATATGAGTGCAGAAACATTTTGGAAATTTTTATATACCCTCCTTTAAGTGAAGTGTTTCACTCAATGAGTGGCTCCAGAAGGTTTATCCTGCAGGAAACTCAGGGACTGCAGTGGAGTCCTGGTGTGCTGAATTACAGAATCTTAGAATGGCTTGGGATGGAAGGAACCTCAAAGCCCATCCAGTTCCCCCCCTGCCATGGGCAGGGACACCTCCCACTGTCCCAGGTTGCTCGAAGCCCCATCCAACCTGGCCTTGGGCACTGCCAGGGATGCAGGGGCAGCCACAGCTTCTCTGGGCACCCTGTGCCAGGGCCTCCCCGCCCTCACAGGGAACAATTCCTTCCCAATATCCCATCTGACCCTGCCCTCTGGCAGAGTGAAGCCATTCTCCCTTGTCCTGTCCCTCCATCCCTTGTCAATGGTCTCTCTCAGTTTTTCTTGTCAGCTCCTTCAGGCACTGCAAGGTCACAGTGAGGTCACCCCAAAGCTTCTCCTCTCCAGTCTGAACAATCCCAGCTGTCCCAGCCTTTCCTCCCAGCAGAGCTGCTCCATCCCTCTGCTCATCCTGGAGCCTCCTCTGGGCTCTCTGCAGCAGCTCCAGCTCCTTGCTGTGCTGGGCCCAGGGCTGGGGCAGCTCTGCAGGTGGGGTCTGACCTGAGGGGGCAGAGGGGCACAATCCTCCCTCCCCATGGTCTGGGAATGCAGAAATGCTGCCATGGATCTCCTCAATGCTCTATGCTGATCTGCTCTGATGGGCTTTGCCATGTGAGACCCTTGGGCTCTTTATTAATATTAGTGATTATTGAAATACTGGAGCTTTAGTCTGTACTCCTGTAGTGAAGCCTTTGTGGAGGGTATGTATTACAATTACTGTCAGTGTAATTACTAGGACATAAAGAAAATGGCAGAAAAGTATAAAATTTACCTTCTGCAGGTAAATGTCACATCTGGTAACTGCACATTAATTCTTGCCTTCATTAATGACTGCAGTACTCAGGACCTTACTAAGACCATGGTTCCTGATACCATCCCAGCCCTGGCAGACCAGTTCTCACAGCACTGACAGAAGCTCAGCTGTAACTTCAAAGCTCTTTGTGCTGATCCTGGGCAGAGCAGAGGGGCTGTGAGTGCCTGTGTGGTACAGGTTTATTAATGACTCTGTTATATTCTGCAAGTTCTATCCATGGGTGCAATGTACACCTGTAAATACCACTGCACTCCTGCAGAACATATCTTTAGGTGGACTAGGGCTCTTACTCAGGGAAGGAGAAGAGGGAAAATCAGAACCTTTAAGTATAAAAATCCCAAAGAAGCAGGATGGTCTTTTTAAGACAACCCAGTTTGATTGTTTGCAATGGTCTGAAAAAGCTTAATGATGGAAATATTACAAATGTATAGCTGTCTATTAATTCTTGAATTGATGGTTACAGCAAGGTTTGTTGTGAAAGGCTGTTCTTTATAGGGACCGAGCCTCCAGCCAGGGAATACAGGGAGAACATCCAGACTCCTGTGGGATCAAGAAGTGGCTCATATTTTGTCTTTTCCGTGTGCTCCGCCACACCCCAGCCTGAGGTGGGACTGGAAGGAAAACTTCTGAAATACACGAGGAAGACCATTCTTGTGGGATTGCCATCCCAGCCAAAACAGGGAAGCTTTGGAAAACTTGCCAAAAAGGAAAAAAAAAAAAATCAGACTGCTGGGGAGAGTTTGCCAGCCTGATTTCCAAGCCAAAGGGGTTTGGAACAGCATCTGAATGTTTCAGAGGTTATCCAAACCAGGCCAGGAGACTTTCACTCCCTGTTCATGTAGGAGTTCAGTCCTCTGAGCTGTGCTGCCATTGAGGATGTTCCTGGATTTGGTTGCTCATCGTCAGTTCCAGCCTTCCACCAGTAGTGATTTATTTCCCATAACCAAGGGAGCTGCTGTCCTGCTGTCCAGCCAACCACAAACTGCAAATTAAAAAGGCTTCAACCCAAAAATAGAATAAGAGAAAACAACCCAAAAAGCCATTCTAGAAGTTTTTCTAGAAGTGCCTCTACCATCCTTTCCAAAGGCCATCTAAAGGCAAGCAGCTCCTGTCCTTTCTTCTTCAGCCTCTACTACCGACTGGCGGAAGAGTAATTCAATCCCACTTCCCCCATGGCAATCCCATTGCCTCTTTGGCCTCTCTTTGCTGTCCAGCAGACCCATCTCTTTCTGATTTCCTTTATTCCAGGTAGGCAAATGCCTTTCTGGTGTTATCAGCTTAGTTGTGAGACTTGAGGTTGTGTTTGACACCATGTCCTGGGCTCTGGGGTCTGGTCGGACACCTTCCTATGCCCCCAGAGTCCTTCCCCACTGAGGTTCACTTGCAAAGTGTGGGTGTTCTGATGTCATTGCACTCAAAGAGGAGTTGTGTCCTTACAAGTCACTGGTATTTGTGATGTATTTGTGATGTATTATTCACAGAATTCCAGAATCCCAGAATAGGTTGGATTGGAAGGGACATTAAAGTTCATCTTGTTCTACCCCACTGCCATGGGCAGGGACACCTTCCACTATCCCAGGTGGCTCCAAGCCCTGTCCAGCCTGGCCTTGGACACTTCCAGGGATGCAGGGGCAGCCACAGCTTCTCTGGGCAACCTAATAATTGAGCAGAAAATTACTGAAGAATTGAACTGAGAATTGAATTGTATTGAGAATAACATGACTGAAAAGCGTGCTGAAGGGTACGTCGATAGTTAAGGTTTTGACTGAAGTATTCTTTTGAGACACTCTTCACCAAATTGGGTGTATCAGTTTTACAGACCCAGGGTGGTGATAAAGACAAGAATGTTAATGGTTTATTTCCTGTCAAACTAGTTTATGACTGAAGATTTTCTTAATAAGCAGTGATGGTGGCATTAATCTGAACAAAGCCCTGCACCCTGGGCTGTGACTGTGAATCATGGCTGGGAGGGTGTGGGTGTTGTCCTCAGGACAGAACCCAGCTTCCCAGGCCCAAGAACAGGAATGTTATAAATCACAAACCTGGTGTTTCTGTAACTCCTCACACCTCAAAAAGATAAAGGCAAAATAGCTCAGGGCATAAGACAGAGCTGGGGTGAGGAGTGGGAAGAAGGGCTGTAGAACCAAGGCAGCAAATAATTTTTGGGAACCCCCTTTTCCTGATGAATCTGCAGCTTAAAGGAAATGACTAATCTGGTCCAGGACCTCTTCACAGACACAGGTTTTTTCACTTGCACTGGAAACACATGACCTGATATATTCAACCATATCAATGCTCAAGATAAAACATAGGGAAAGGAGTAGTGAAAAACAGTTTTATTTCTAGAGAATTTAATATATAATATGTTTTGCAAGTTGAATAGGTAAATGTAAGCGATACCACCTCAGCTGGCACATTCTGATTGCTCAGCAAAAGGTATAATTCAATCACAACAAAACCCAATGAAATTTTGGGTTAGACATGACAAGGAAACACCAGGACAACTCCCGCAGAAGGGGTCCCGCTGTAGAGGAACTCTTTCCAAGGTAAATTCATCCTGCCAAGTTGAAACAGCAAACCTAGTGAGGTATCAGGTAATTGCCAGAGTCAAATTGGAGGACTAATTTATAATTACTTGATGAATATTTGAGAATAACATCACAAGATCCTTCTCAAAAGAGAGATGTGGGGTTCACCCCATGCTACAGAACACGACTATTTCCTTGTCCCTTCTACTCCTATCTTATTTTCTGAAAAATCATTCTTAAAATCTTGAAAAGTACTCAGTTTCAATATAAATAAAATATTAACTATATTGAAAATACTTTTAAAAAAGATTTTTCTAGGAAGTGCAAGAACAATTTATATCTTTTACATCTGTGCCTGCTTTAGCTTGACTGCAAAAGGTTATCTTTGAGGCATCCAAAAATCCAGGCAGTTCCTGTCAGTGATAGAGGTAAATTAGGAAAATGTAAGTTTCATTAGTTTTACAGCGAAGTTAATTTGATGAAGTAGGAATTATCCCTGCTTTTCTCCTCTCTGGGAAGCTGTGTCCTCTGCAGAGACCTTTGACTTTTCTACTTATGAAGATTTCCCTAGTGAGGTACTTTCTGAACTTTTTTCCATTTTTATTGTGACTCTACCAGGAATAATAAAAGTGTTCAGCTCTTATGCTGAAAGACTTTTGACTTCAGTCTAGAAACGATCTATTGGGGAGCATTTTATACCTTTTGCTGACCCACTGGGGATAAAAACCCTTTGCAAGAAGGCTCCTTACAAAAGGACCATTCACTCTATTTTGTTTGTATTTCTGTTTTCAGTTTGAACATGATAGGAGAAAGAACATTTGTTTGCAACAGCTTTTTAGGAGAATGAGCTGCACATGTGAAACTTTTTCAAAAGAAATAATAGCATAAGAATAATGGTTTAACTTATTTACCTTTTGTTTTGATTTTTTCAGGGAAAAGGAAAACGGAATGCACCTGCATTGCTTAATGAATCTGGTGGGAGATAGATATGAAAGCACTGGAAGAAAGGGAACTAGAGAAGATAATTCTGAGTAGGTACTGTTCATCTGGGAGTCTATTATGGGAAAAAACGGAGAGTTTGTAAAAGTTAATACACATTCAGTTTACAATGTTTGATGGTGGTTACACTGTCTAAGAGAAGAGTAATGCTGGAAAGAAAAGAGAGTCCAAAGAATCCCAGCAAGCAAAATTCTGGACTGAGGCCAAATTCTACAAAAAATCACAGAATGGTGGAATCCCCTGGGTTGGAAGGGATCCTAAAAAACACCCAGTGCCACCCCCTGCGATGGGCAGGGACACCTTCCACTATCCCAGGCTGCTCCAAAACCCACCCAATCTGGCCTTGGACACTTCCAGGGATGCAGGGGCAGCCACAGCTTCTCTGGGCACCCTGTGCCAGGGCCTCCCCACCCTCACAGGGAACAATTCCTTCCCAATATCCCATCTGACCCTGCCCTCTGGCAGTGGGAAGCCATTCCCTCTTGTCCTGGCACTCCATCCCTTGTCAATGGTCTCTCTCCATTTTTCCTGTCAGCTCCTTCAGGCTCTGCAAGGCCACAGTGAGGTCACCCCAAAGCTTCTCCTCTCCAGGCTGAACAATCCCAGCTGTCCCAGCCTTTCCTCCCAGCAGAGCTGCTCCATCCCTCTGCTCATCCTGGAGCCTCCTCTGGGCTCTCTGCAGCAGCTCCAGCTCCTTGCTGTGCTGGGCCCAGGGCTGGGGCAGCTCTGCAGGTGGGGTCTGACCTGAGGGGGCAGAGGGGCACAATCCCCCCTTTCCTGCTGCCCACGCTGGGGCTCAGCCCAGGGCACGGGGGGTTCTGGGTCAGGGCTTGTCCACCTCTCACCGATCTGCAGCCCCAAGTCCTTCTCCCAGGGCTGCTCCATCTGCTCATCCCAGCCTGGATTGATCCCAGGGGTGCCCTGACCAGGTGCAGCACCATCACTTGGCCTTGTTAAACCCCATGAGATTCCCCATGGCTGGTCTCCAGCTTGTCCAGGTCCCTCTGGATGTCATCCCATCCTTCAGGTGTGTCACTGCACCCTCAGCTTGGTGTCACCTTCAGATTTGCTGTGGCTGTACCCAATCCCTTTGTCTGTGTCATTAATGAAGATATTAAATAACACTGGTCCCAGTACAGACTGCACTGGTCAGTGATGTCCATCGGGACTCTGAGTTGTTTTCTTTAACACCTCTGCCGTGTCAGAGCATTGATGGGTTACCCAGGGTTCTGCTGGCACTCAGTGCATGTGCTGTGCATCCAACTGCTGCTCCCAGGGCCTCCTGAGTTAAATGCTTGACCAGAATTTTCTGAGGCTGCAGTTCTTGCATCCTTACACAAAGCATGAGAGGAGCTGTTGGTCACTGGGCCTGGGGACCTTCAGCAGCCCCTGTTTATGAACACCAGGCCAGAGCTCTGTGTTCCTTAGGGAGCTGCTCTGCCGATTCCCCTACACAGCAGAATGAAAATACTTCTTCTTTGGCTCATAGTGGGATGTGAATTATCAACCAGTTTAAGTGGAGGTATGGCAGCAGCAGATGTGATCTGATGTTGTTACAAGACATTGCAAGAACCCATGAACTCAAATCCAGTAGGAATTTTTAGTTTTACTGCAATGTTAAAACAGACAGAATATACCTATTTAATAAATATAAATATACCCATTTACCCCTCTCTTTACAATCTGGATGGGATCATTCTTTGGTAGTCCCAACACAGGCTAATTACATTTGGTTTTTTGCAGGTTTTTGCCTTATAAAGAGACACCGAGTGGTTAGTTGGTTGCCTCTGTCTCCTGCTGACCAGTTGAGTAAAACAGTTGTAATCCTGCCAGCTGGAGTTACAGAAAACCTATTGAAATTTAATAGGATTATCAAATAGTCTACTATTATCCATATTTATTAATATGTAGACATTTTTTTCCCTCTTGAACAACAGTCCGGTAGAACTATGCTGCTATTGGAAAGAGAATATGGAGTATTTGGATACAGAGCAGAGCAGAGGACTGCCTGCTAACAGGGTCACATGTGCTGTTACTGAGCGTGCATTGGGTAAATGAATAATCCACATCAGTCATATGGGTGTACTGGGCTCTGCCATAGCAAAATTAAAACAAGGAAAAAAATGGACGTCTGTGGGATTGAGCTCAATTCTCAGCACAGACCTGACTTAGCTTCTCTTAAACCCAAGAAGTGTGTTACTAAAGCTGAGACACATTGAGTTTATCTGAAAATTCTGCCTGCAAGTAGGAGAGTAGACATGGAAGCTGAGCTTGGTGGGCTCACAGAAGAATTTAGATTTCTGCATTGCAGAGGTGACACTCAGAACCTAGAACAAGGCTAATATTTAAAGCACTTAAGGATGTACTTGGTTTCCTCTTTCTTAATAGAAGCTGTATTTTGGCACCATTGAAAGCCATTGAGATGTTCTTGTTGGTTTGGGAGTTTCAGAAATATCAGTAAAGGTTTGGTTGACTTCATCATGAGAAACAGAGCAGTCCAAAGACCTGACTTGGAAGTTTTCTCGGTGTTTGTGACTCAAAGATTGAAAGAAAGTGTTTATGTTTTTATTTCCTTTGAATTTTCTGTAGTGGTCCATGCACGCTCCATGGCCCTTGGAATGGAGCATGCATGGATTCTTCAGGAGAAGCCTCTGTTATCCAGATAAAAATGTGCATTTCAGGAGCAAAGCACATCTGTGCTGCAGCACGGCGAGTTCAAAGCTGGGGGAGAAGTTTATGGGAAGCAGCTGCAGGTTGTCTTTGGTAATTAGGAGCAGAGCATACTCGAGCACTTGACACAACAGGTTTACACAGAGTGATTAGGTAAAGAAACTTAATGTCTGCTTTTAATAACAAGAGCAAGTAGCAGAGGTGGCAAAGTATTTTTAATGACATCATTTGCCAGCTGTTTTACACATCTGTAATCTGCAACGTCACTCCCATTCTGTAACACTTCATCCTTGCTCTTCTACACCTTTGGGATGAGGGATAAAGTTACCTGTCTGGAGGGGAGCAGCCTGGGAAACATTTGTATTTGTGGCTGGTTATCAGCACTGTTCATGTTAAAACCTTGGCTACAGAGTGCTGCATTAGATATAATTTTTTTCAACGTGCTAATTACTTCACTGTGAATTTGGCACTTAGGCACAGAGCCCTGTGCTCTGGGCCAAGCTCACATCTAGGAATGAAACATTTGCAGCAGCTGCAAAAATGTTTTTAGTTACTTAGAGCATGATAATGTTTTATAGCCATGAATAATGACAAGGCAATAAATCATTCATTAATTTGTAATGCTGGATGCTTCCTCTTGCAACGTCTGAGCCGGGGATGGCACGGGTAGGATGAGTTTGGTGGCTGCTCTGCATTTATAGGGAGGGACAAGAGTTGGCTGCATGTAGAGAGTCTGTTTCAGCTTTAGCTTATATCCAGGGGGATTTCCATTGGAGCTCCTTTTCTCTGCTTTGTAAGGATGGAGAGAGACTATTTACAAGAGCTTGCAGTGAGAGGACAAGGGGGATGGCTTCAAACTGAAAGAGAGTGGGTTTAAATCAGAGATTAGAGAAAAAAACTTCCCTCTGAGGGTGGGGAGGCCCTGGCACAGGGTGCCCAGAGAAGCTGTGGCTGTCCCTGGATCCCTGGAAGTGCCCAAGGCCAGGCTGGACAGGGCTTGGAGCAGCCTGGGACAGTGGAAGGTGTACCGGCCCATGGCAGGGGGTGGTACTGGGTGACCTTTAAGATTCTTTCCAATCCAAGCCACTCTATGATTGATTCTATGATTCTATGAATAATTGAGTCTCTTAGATTGCATATTTCCCTTTTATAGACTTGAGCAACTTCCTTGCTCAGTGGAAAACTAGGGGAAGTTTTCTTTCAAAATAATTTTGGGATTTGTCATCTCTTGGGATCAATGTCTCTTGTGCTCCTCAACCCAGGAGTTTCAGAAAGGCTCTGGTATTTGGGTCCACTCACAAATAGCTGTAAGGTGTTTGAAAATGTTGGTGTTTATATCTAGTGATCATTATGACAAACAGAGCTTCTCAGAGTATCAGTGTTTCATTGAATGTGGATGGCTGGGCAGAGAAGGACCTGGGGGTCCTGGGGGCCAAGGAGGCCAATGGGATCCTGGGGTGCCTCAGGAAGGGCGTTTCCAGCAGGTCAGGGAGTGACCCTGCCCCTCTGGCCAGCTCTGGGAGTGCCTCTGGGTGCTGTGTCCATCCCTCTGGGTGCTGTGTCCATCCCTCTGGGTGCTGTGTCCATCCCTCTGCAGGGCTGTGTCCATCCCTCTGGGTGCTGTGTCCATCCCTCTGGGTGCTGTGTCCGTCCCTCTGGGTGCTGTGTCCATCCCTCTGGGTGCTGTGTCCATCCCTCTGGGTGCTGTGTCCATCCCTCTGGGTGCTGTGTCCAGCTCTGGCCCCTCAGCACAGCAGGGACCTGGAGCTCCTGCAGCGGGGCCAGCGGAGGCTGCGCAGATGATTCAGGGCCTGGAGCCTCTCCCTGCCCAGGAAAGGCTGAGGGAGCTGGGGCTGCTCAGCTCCAGAGGAGCCCCAGCTGAGAGGGGCCCTCAGCCCTGGCTGTCCCTGTGTGCAGGGAGGGCTCAGAGCAGGGCCCGGGCTCTGCTCCGGGGGGCCCAGCAATGGCCCCAGAGGAACGGGCAGGAACTGATGCCCAGGGAGCTCCCCCTGCACAGGAGGCAGAACTTCTGCCCTGGGCACTGCCCCAGCCCTGCCCAGATTGTCCAGAGGGGCTGTGCAGGCTCCTCCCTGGGGCTGTTGCAGAGCTGTGTGGGCACACTGCTGTGCCCTGTGCTCTGGGATGGCCCTGCTGGAGCAGGGAGGGGGCACCAGAGGAGCCCCTGGGGGCCCTTCCAGCCTGACCCAGGTTTTGATGCTGGGATATAGCAGCTTTGTGAAGGTACTCAAGCTGTACAATTTCATTACTGTGGGATTTTTCCTTCAGAGTGAAACGAATAATGAAAACACAGCTTTGAGACAAAACTCCAACATTCCTGGAGAGAAACAAAATACTAATATTGAAATGAGTAAACCTGGTGAGATTATGATAAGAGATTAGTTGTTTAAATAACAGACACCATAAAAAGAAAAGAAGAAAAGCAAGCAGTGACAATTTGCACCAGTGGGGAGGTGCCACATTAAACTGGCAGGAGATTGTGTGTGCTGTATTCATTTTAGGGTGAGAAAATCTGGGCAGGTGATCACTGAGAGTCAGGGTTGCACAGTTGGATTCCGAAGGTAAACTCTGTCCTCTGCTCTTGCAAGAGATGAGGATACCCCATCTAAGTTATTAGAAATACTCATACCTTTATGAAAAATTGCGAAGCCATTTCTTGATCACCTGGGTGATTATAATGAAGTTTAAACCTTTTTTTTGAGAATGTATCTTACCTGAACCAAGAAGAGTTGGCCTGAAATGTGAAGCATACATGAAATTCTGTAGGCTGTGCTGTGCAGACAGATCACAGAATCACAGAATGGCTTGAGTTGGAAGTGACCTTAATGATTATTTAATTCCAACTCTCTGCCATGGATGATCATACATTTTCCCTTTTGGCTTTCAAATCTATTAATGCTACCTATAGCTTGAAAACATTGCAACTCTTAATGAATCCGAATAAGGAAAAGCAGGTGAAAAATGCAGCAATGTGAAGCCCAGCGGAGGAGGGGTTAATGCCCTGGCAGACTCTCTGCAGCGGGTGCATGGATCCATCCTGGGATGCAGAGGGATCAGGAATTCTGCTGCCTGGAATGCAGCGTGGTGCAGTCTGCAGAGTGGGGCCGCCTGCCAGGCCATTTAGCAGGCGGCTGTTTTTGTTGAAAAGGCAGCTTGAAAAGTTAAAGCCTTCTGATTTTTTAAAATCAGCTGGAGAACATTATAGTCACGCAGAACTGAAGGCAGACAACTCGTTAAAATTAGCATTGGCTGTAATTAAAAACATGCTGGGGGAAAAAGACCCTGAGAAGAAACAGACTCTTGGAAAGCTCCTGACATTTCTAGATGTTGAAATGGAAACGAAGCTCACTAATTGATTTAAATAATTGCTGGGTTACTACACACTGCAGGAGGTACCAAAGCCCGTGGTCAGGTCTCACAGCCTGGGAACAAAGGAAGGACCTGGACCAGGGGCAGCAGAGACTGCAGCTGGTGCTGGGGTCCAGCCTGCTCCTGCTTCCCAAAATCTGGTACTGGTCTTTCCTGTTTCTCTGTGACAACTTTGCTTCTCGTGACAGTTAGTGCTTGACATGGCTTAGGAATGTGCTTGGCTGTTGGCATTCCCTCTCCAGAGGTCCTGTGCCACCTTGGGGTGTAGGTTTGGCCCGTGCCATGTGCAGGGTAATACCTGGTCCATGTTTAAAACCACAGATGTGTACCCAGGGAAGGGAATGTCCCATGGGAGGAAACTCAGACCTGAGTTCAGCCCTGCTGTGGGTTCATGTGCTGACCACCGGTGATGCTGACAGGCCTGAGGGAAGAGGGAAGGGGAAAACTGGCCATTCTGTGTCTGCACCAGCTGCTATTGCAACAGGATGGGGCTGGTATGGCCATCCCAGCCTGTTTTCCATTGCTACATTGCTGTCTGCAAGACAGGAATGATTGTTTGTCAACAAAATGTCATAAATTCCCTCTTAACCTGCTGCTCTCATCCCTTTCCCTAATGGTCAGTACAATGAGGTGTAAGGTGAGGAGCAGCCCCTGAGTCCTCAGCAATGATGTGCTGCAGGGGCCATGGGCTCTGCAGGCAGGAAAGTTGGGGAATGCTGCTCATGTTTGTTACAGATGGAGATGCAGATGCAGGATGGACAGTCAAGGAGCACATCTGACATTTCTCTGTCCCTGCTCCCTCTTCCTGAGGCTGATGTACCTCCACGCACAGGGAGTCAAACCAGCCTTATCAGCAGCTGCACATGGAGTGTCATTGCTGATATAATGGGGCTAAAATAATGGGGCTGCTAGTATTGTACCCCCATGAGGAATTTCTCTGCTGGGTAATGCAGTGTTTCTTTTCCATTTTTTCTGGAAAACATACTTTGCTTTTACAAAAATTGTCTTCAGAAGCACGAGCAGTAATTTTTCTTCAAAATAAACACCATTATGGTTTGAACACTACCCCACACTATCCTGCACACTGCCTTCAGACAAGCAAACAGCCTGAGTGAATCCCCCTCCTGATTGTACTATCGGGCCCAGTTTTGCAGTGCTTCTAATTTCGCATCCACCCTGTCTCATTTAGGAGGATTTTTTATTTCATAGCTGCTGTGTATGGTGAGGAAGTGTCCCTTTCCACACATCATGATTCATTTTCTGTTGGCTTCTATTGTATAACACAACACAAGTGTGAAAATATTTTTTTTCATTTTGTCTCAAGAAGTCCCATTTTGCATCATCAGGCAGAGTCTGGCAGCCTGGGTGTGTTGTTAGGAAGATAACAAATCCCACTTTGTAGCCTTATGTAAGAACTACTGGCTTCAATTAGGTGTTGCAACTCAGCGGCTGCTCTATTAAAATCATAACTCAACTTACATTGGTTTTAATGCACATTGTAACACGATGATGAGCCCTCTTCATGTGATGCCTCTTGGTTTTTTAACAAATCCAAATGTCACCTCCCACCTTTGTGTATTCGAATGCAGTGAATGCTTCACATAGCTCTGTGTGATGCTTACTGGCTTCTCTGAGAGATCCTATTCCTAATTTAATGAGCCCCTCTTTGCATCATGATGTAACTCCTATCAACTTTTACAGCATCTCCTCGTGCACCAGTGCCAGATCATTTTGTGCCATAAAGCCAAGTGGCTTCTACTGGCCACCACAGCTCTGCAGCCCTGCTCATCTCTGCTGCTCTACCACGGTGCAGAGCCCACCCTCTGCCTCAGGTACAGCTCCAAGGCTGTTTAAAGGCCATTTAAAGGTTATTTAAAGGCTATCTAAGAGCTATTTAAAGGCTGTTTCAGAGAAACATTACCTGCCAGACCTGAATGGCTCCCGTGGTCCCATGATTACCACAAAAACAGTGGACTGAGTTCCTTGTCTCTCTTGGTGCATTTTAAGAGTGTGTCCAGTTTATCCTGCATAAATTTTCAATAAGGCATTTATGTACTTCATAGCAAACTAATTTTAAGGCTAGGATTGTGTTTTCCATTCTGAATTAATTTTGGGCTTTTCTATCATCCAGGGGAAGGTTTTCCACAGTGGGAAACCAGAAAATTCCCTTTTCAGTTTGTATTCCTGGCAATTAGAGCAGTCTGAAGGCAGAAGTGAGGGTCACTCCTCTCTTGGTGCTCAGCAGTGTCTGCTGTCCCAGAGGTTGATAAGGGAGTAAATAAAGTATTTCACTGACTTCTCTTGAAGCCTTTAAATATTCTGCAGGAGGAAAAGGTGCACAAATACTTGCTGCTCCAGTCTGGAGCATTGAATAGCATTGGTTTTGAGGGTATGCAGGTAAGTCTTGATTTAGAGCCATAATTCCCTTAAAATGTCTCTCAATTGGGTTCACATATCATAAATATTACCAGTATTGTAAAGCAGATGCTAAAACTGGGATCTATTTTCCTGAATTTCAAATGTCTGCCTTTTGTCTAGCCCCCTCAGCCTGCATTTGTAGCTGGGAGGGAGAAATGACAATAACAATGTCAGTCCATGACCATCAGATTTAGTATAGAAAAGTCCTTGTAGCTGAGGTGAATTGATCTCTGACAGTTTCCTCTCCATTGATGGAAAACGGCAGCTGATGGTGAGTTAGATGGAGAATCCTAGTCTGGGTTCCCTAAAGGTGTCATGGCCAGGTACTGTAAATGACACATTTGGGATTATTTTTTTTAAAACCACTCTCATATCTTCTGTCCTTCTAAAGTTTTCATGAACTTGCAGACTCCACATTTCTCCTTTCCTTACCTGTTCCCTTGCAGTCTGGGAACCCAGGCTATCCCCACCTGACAAACAGCCAGGATGTCACTGAAGGCAGTTTGTAGGATCTGCCTTCTTCAGGCCCCTGGGAAGAGCTGAGGTGCAGTTCAGCAGCCCAAACATGTGAGTGTGTAAGGTGTGAGAAAGCTGCTCTGGGACACCACTGCAGGAGGAGGGATTGTGACACAAACCTGATCATTTCTGAGCCCTCTTCACAAGATGTGTGTTCCCTTTCTGACTCCCCATGGTGCTGTGAAGGACTAATCCTTGGCCAGGGTGTCAGGCTGACATGGAGCATGGTCCTTCTAAGTGAGGTATCATTGTAACTCTTCAGAAATGATCCATTTTGTTTATTGCATTGCAAATTATAGATTTGATAATAATGTTATAATTGAGCTCCTTTTGACAATGCAATGGGACTTAATTCCTGTGAAAAAGGCGTGTGACAAACTGCTTTGTACAGGTAACTTGTTTCAGTTGCTCCTCAAGCTTTGGGAAAAGAAAAACTGAGATGTCACAGATTTTGAACAGAAATATGGGCTTCCAATTCTGTTTCTGCTGCTATTCAGACAGCTCATGTCCCTGTTCTCTTCTGTGGGCTGGATCCATCAGCCAGATTATACTGATATTGACTCACCTGATCTCCCCATGGGATATTATGTTTTCTTTAAGAGCAGGGAAGATCTCGTTACATGGCAGGGTGTGAAGGGAGATCCATGGAAGGTGATGGGGTCAGAGCTCCTGGAAAGCCAAGCTTTTCTATTTCATCCAAGCATAAGTTTTCAGTACAGCTGAGTTTGGCATGGGGGCTGGACTTGGGGTCCCCTGGTTCAGCCCTGCTGCCCAGGCTGGGTCATGCAGAGCACGTGGCTCTTGGGTGTGTCCAGGCAGAACATGAGTTAGCACTGAGGATGGAGACTCCACAGCTGCTCCAGGCAGGCTCCCAGTGTTTGACCATGACACAATAAACCCGTTTCTCTTGTCTTTAAGTGCATTTCCTGGGTTTCAATCTGTGCCCACTGTCCTCTCACTGGCACCACTGAGAAGAGCCTGGCTTTATAAAATCTCAGGATTTTATACACACTGACAAGCTCTCCAATTTGAAGAACTAGATGTAGACCCTTGTGGCAGGACCGTGTAACCCCCCTCTCTGCTGCCAAATCTTATCTGCTGATGCTGAGATTAGAGAACCATCTCCCCTAAGTTCTTGGTGCCAGCTATACTGGGAAGGCAGAATATCCAAGATAAAGTGACTGATAGACACAAGGATTTTATGATACAAAAGACCACTGTAAGCTTCAAAAATCAGACAGCAGTTTGGTTACTTCTTAAAGTGCACAAACTGTTCTCTCTGACATACTCAGATGTCAGTATGTCGTTTCTGTGCTTCTCTTCTAGAAGTTGAGTCAAAAGAATTGGTAAATTACATTGAGTTCTAACCTTACTATTTCTTTGCTATAGGTACCTTTTATTATTGTGCACTATTTATTCTACTGGTAGTATCTTTTGTTTATCCTATGTAGTAAGAAGTTTTGCTTAAATTCTGGTCTCATATGTGTTTTCTTGTGACTATTACAATAAATCAATCCGTGTTGTAATAATCCTGATTGATCATAACTAAAGAACCAGAGAGAGAATATGTGGTTTTGGAGTGCAGGCCACTCCAAGAGAATTAAAACCCATTTAAACTCTCATATTCATAACAACCCTGAAATCATAATTATGTTGATTATTTCATAGTGACTGGTACTGTAGCTAAAATAGTAAAAATAACGACAACAACAAAAAAAAAATATCAGAAGTTTCATAGTAGAATATCTTCCCAGGAAGTGAATTTTGGCTCCTTGTGTGTCCTGAGTGGTGAGTGATGGTTACAACAATCCCACTTGGTGTGTCCTGTCCACCCATAAAGGAGGCATGGATGTGACAGCTTTGTTTCCCATACTTGAACCTCCTGGGGCAGATGCTGCTGGAAAATGTAGACACTCCATTCTAGCTCTTGTGTCTTTATAGATGTAAGTATTTTGGCTCTCAGCTTGCCTGAAGCAATGAAGAATAACACTTACTCAGAGTAAGTGAAATGATTATTTAATATTTTCTAACTATTTTTGAGTCATGTTAGATGGCCCTGAAGTTTTTGGGGCAAGTAAGCAAAAGTCATGATGCAAATGTTCACCTGGCTCACACTGCTCAGCTGGGGGCGTTATGAGGCTGTGACACTTCTGAGGAGCAAACTCAGTTTGTGGTCAGGGAACAAGTGACCTGGCTCATGCAGCAAATGTGTCCCCGCTCTGGGGACTCACACCCCCATCTCCCCTTCCAAAGCCTGAATTACAGGTTACAGACACAAGGGGACAAGTGACTGGTCACAGTGCCCTGTGGACAAGATAACTATGTCCCATGTCCTCACATTGGAGCAGAGGCAGGTCCAAAATCTCTTACCTTTGTTACAGAAGGATCTTGAACTTGCTGGTCTGAAAAGCAGGCACTGCAGGATTCGAGGGGTTTTAGTCCAGAGCCCAAATCTTACCAGTTACTTTTACAAGCTGGAGAAATCTGCACTTGCTTTGGTCAGTGTGGACTATTTACCAAACTCTTCTGGCTGCTTAGAGACTGGACTAGTTTGTGTTTTCAGCCCTGTTACAAAGCTGTTTCGGCATCAAGTACATCCCTTAGGTGGAATCAGCAGAGGAGTAAATGCTGATCTGTCCATGTGGGCACTGCCCTTGGAGAGCTGAGCACAGGTCCGTGTGGCAGCAGCGGCCCCCAGTCAGAGCAGAGGGAGCAGTCCCTGCAGCAGGACAGATTTGCAGATGTGGAGACCTCACCCACCAGAGACTTGTGTGTAAGTGGCAAAGAGATGTTTTGTTCATCAGCTGGTGTTCAGGTCAAACATGCACATCAGGCTTTGCCCCAATGGAGGACCTTGCTCTGTGTGCATTATCCAAGGCAAGTGTTGGAGCTGGTGTTGGAGTCTCCAGTAAAGCTGAGACCCCATGTCCTCACTGTTCTCTTCACCCTGCCAGCCCGTCTCCCTTGGGGATCATTACTCCAAGAAAAATCCAGTGTTTTGGAAAGCAGAATGATCTCTGGTGCTGACATTGGAGCACATGAGCTCATGCACCTCTCAGAAATGGAGTACAACTGCAGCAAAAGCACAGTAAGTAACACCATGGTTGTTTTCCTCTGTACCAGATGATGCAGAGAGCACCCCGTTCCCTCTGCCCATCTTGCAAAGTAGTTTTTATCTTCCACTCATGCCCAGAGGAAGGAAAAATAAAGACCTCTCTGAAATTGCCTTTATGTTTTTAACTGACATAAGCTCTTTTTCCTGCTGGAGGATTCAGACTTCAGTATTCCTTGCTGTGTGTGCTAAAACAGCCACTGCTTGTGTGCAGCCCTTACAAACAAACATCTGCCATCCTCTGACACACGGCATGGTCCTCACACCTTCTGCTGGTCTGGCCCTGGAGGATGCTCTCCTCCCCTGTGCCCCATACACTGCTACACAGGACATTTCACACGGGGACTGGCCGGGAAGTGCCCAGCAGGAAAGGCCCTGGGGGTGCTGGGGGCAGGGACTGGACATGAGCCCAGGGGTGTCCAGGGGGGCCCAGGGGGGCCCAGGGGTGCCCAGGGGGTGCCAGGGGTGCCCAGGGGTGCCAGGGGTGCCCAGGGGGGCCCAGGGGGGCAAGAGGCCGATGGCCCCTGGGCTGTGCCAGCTCTGGGGGGGCAGCAGGGCCAGGGCAGTGCCTGTCCCCTGGGCTGGCCCTGCTGAGGGACCCCCAGGGCTGTGCCCAGTTCTGGGCCCTCCCAGGCAGAGAGACCCTGAGGGGCTGGAGGTGTCCAGGGCAGGGAACGGGGCTGGGGAAGGGGCTGGAGCCCCAGGAGGGGCTGAGGGAGCTGGGAAAGGGGCTCAGCCTGGAGCAAAGGAGGCTCAGGGGGCCCTGCTGGCTCTGCACAGCTCCTGCCAGGAGGGGCAGCCAGGGGGGTCGGGCTCTGCTCCCAGGGAACAGGGACAGGAGCAGAGGGAACGGCCTCAGGCTGGGCCAGGGGAGGCTCAGCTTGGACAGCAGCAGGAATTTCTCCATGGAAAGGGTGCTCAGGCCTTGGTAGGGGCTGCCCAGGGAGGTGTTGGAGTCCCCATCCCTGGAGGTGCCCAGGGAAGGCCTGGAGGTGGCACTCAGTGCTCTGGGCTGGGGACAGGGTGGGGATGGGGCACAGCTTGGACTCGATGGCCTGGGAGTTCTTTTCCAGCCTTTGTGGTTCTGTGATCCTGTGACTTCTCCCTGCAGCACAGGAGGGAGCAAAGAGCATTCCAGGGGTCCTGTGGTCCAGGACAGGACTGGTGCTCAGCAAATTTTGCCTAAACCTTGTAGAAAATACATTAATGAAAATAAATTAAATTAAAATGAACTGCTGGGGAGTGTATTCCTGACTGGGTAATTAATTGTTTAAATGGAGATTTCTGGGCCATTTAGAGATTTTGTTACAATGGTGGGTTTTTATGGGAAATGATTTGCCTGGAGCTGGTAGATGCCAGGAATCCGGAATGGTGACTTGATGAGGTGGCCACCTTTACATGGTTTGCATTGCATTTACACATAACTTCTTAGAATGTTATATTTATAACCTTTATTAAGTGTGCCAGGACTGTGATGTTGCAAACAATGGGTAAAGCTATTGAAGGGAATGTTTGGATTACATGCGTTGAAAAGCCATTGTGCGACCTATTCAAGGTAGGGAGGCATTGCTGTTTCAAGTTTCAGCCGTGGTAGGAGGTTTGATGTAAAAACAGGTGAATTAAGCTTCAAAAGCTTCCAATCAGATAAAATGAGGAACAGATTAAGTGCAGTAGACTGGCACTGTTTATTAGAAAATGGCCTATGAAGGAAAATTGGCTAAACTTTAAAGAGGTGCTGGAGCTGGCTCGGGGAGAGTGAATATAACTTCACATAAAACTAAACATAAAACTTTAAGCCTAATGTGGATGAGTGATAAGTTGTTAAAGTTAATTGTGAGTGAAAATAGAGCTCTAAAGTGTGCAGGGAGCAGTGGAGTCTGGGGTTGTTGGAGGGGTTTATAGGGACAAAGCTGCTACACAAATGGAGGAGGTGAGGGGCAAAATGGAGAGGGAGTAGTTAGGGCCATTACACTCAAGAATATTCTGGTAAATGAAGATGGGAAGTGAAGCAGAAGGACTGCTCTTGGGATACTTGGTGTTCAAGGAAAAAAGCCCCAAAAGCTCCCTAGTCATCCAGTTCCATTTAGTGCTGTGCCACTACACGGTGCAGCTCTTACAAGGAATTGCAAAGTGGCTGTATTCACTTACCTATGACACCTAATGCTAGTAATTAATGGCAATTATTGTATCCTAATACTTATATAACTGTTACAAGGGTAAGTGTATGATTAGATATTCTGTGCTATAACTTATAGTGATATATGCTGAGCTATAGGGTCATACAGTGCATGTAGTTTTGCATGTGTTGCATATGAATATAGGTTATAAAAAAACCTCTGTATAAAATACATCCTGTAGGAGATGGCCACAGATGTAACCATGTGCATCACATAATGCACTCTTAGGATGGTGCTTCTATACAGGGTACACATAAACACCAGGCAGAGGCACCTGTACAAGCATGAGGAGTGGCCCAGGGGAATCTCATGGGGTTTAACAAGGCCAAGAGCTGGTGCTGGTGCTGGTGCTGGTGCTGGTGCTGCACCTGGGTCAGGGCACCCCTGGGGTCAGTCCAGGCTGGGATGAGCAGATGGAGCAGCCCTGGGAGAAGGACTTGGGGGTGCAGATGGGTGAGGGCTGGACAAGCCCTGACCCAGAACCCCCCATGCCCTGGGCTGAGCCCCAGCGTGGGCAGCAGGGGGGGGGATTGTGCCCCTCTGCCCCCTCAGGTCAGACCCCACCTGCAGAGCTACCCCAGCCCTGGGCCCAGCACAGCAAGGAGCTGGAGCTGCTGCAGAGAGCCCAGAGGAGGCTCCAGGATGAGCAGAGGGATGGAGCAGCTCTGCTGGGAGGAAAGGCTGGGACAGCTGGGATTGTTCAGCCTGGAGAGGAGAAGCTTTGGGGTGACCTCACTGTGGCCTTGCAGAGCCTGAAGGAGCTGACAGGAAAAATGGAGAGAGACCATTGACAAGGGATGGAGTGCCAGGACAAGAGGGAATGGCTTCCCACTGCCAGAGGGCAGGGTCAGATGGGATATTGGGAAGGAATTGTTCCCTGGGAGGGTGGGGAGGCCCTGGCACAGGGTGCCCAGAGAAGCTGTGGCTGCCCCTGCATCCCTGGAAGTGTCCAAGGCCAGATTGGGTGGGTTTTGGAGCAGCCTGGGATAATGGAAGTTGTCCCTGCCCATGGCAGGGGGTTGGAATGGGCTGGGCTTTAAGGTGCCTTCCAACCCAGGCCATTCTCTGGTTGTATGATTCTATGGTTTATTTATAGAGATTTTTCTCTGTTCTCAATGCTTTTCCATCTTATGCTAGAAATGCTTCACTTAATAAAATGATCCCAAGTCATTAATCAGTAGCTGCATTTCTTTGACTTTCAGGCTCCATTTGTTTGACTCCTGTATTATACTTAGAACAATGTGGGGTTTTTGATTTGAGGAGACAGTGAACAGAGCACACAGCGAGCCACAGAGCTCTTTCTCATGCCAACACTACATCGAAATATGAATAGGCATTGATTACCTTGTTCTAATTTTTTGATAAGCCATTGCCACTATCACCCCTGGTGCCTTGGAGGGATGTAATCCTTGGAGGGTTGCCCTGACTGAGGTGCAGCACATTGCACTTGTTTAACCTCATGAAATTTCTATGGGCCACTTCTGGAGCTTTCGCAGGTTCCTCTGGATGGCTCTGTCCTTCAGGTGTGGCAACCACACCCCTCTGCTTTATAATTCAAGAGAGGATCACTGTAGACTTTCACCTTGACAATAATTTACTCTAATTTTCTTCATAAAATCAGAAATGTATTGTCCTTTTCCGAGCTTTGGGCTGTGTGAGTGGGTTTGGATTGGCTGAATGGGTCCACATGGGAGGTGTTGGAGTGGAGCCTCTGTTGAGGGCAGAGCTGGAGGTCAGGAATAACTGGAGGCACATCCAAGGAAAGTTGGTTTATGAGAACCAGAAGAGGCAGGATAATTTCGTGGAACTCTTGAAGGACAGAGGTAATAAAATGAACCATCTTCACCTCCCAACTCGCAGCTTCTTTCTTCTTAATTAGACATGGAATCACCAACTTTGCAGAGCAGTTAATAAATTCAAGCAGTTACCATGGGATACCAGGCACCCTCTAAAAGATGCAGCTACACAGAGTGCAAAACACAGACCTGGCTGACATTAAAAGGTGCTTTGGCCAAGTTTCTGGAGCACTACAAAAATGAAGAAAATAAACCAGACAATTCAAATGAGGTCCCAGAAGGATGAAGATGCTAAATCACCTGGAAGAAAACTTGTCTTTAATAGCAGTGTTTTCAAGAAATGTAGATAGAAATTAACTAGAATATAATCATATTAATTAATTGCATTTTTCCTACCACTAAATGATACTTTGTTAGCCTATGCTACTTCTGCTGTGCATTTTATAATTATTCCAGAATAATGAATCCTTTTTGACATGACTCAGTTACAGTAAATACTGTACAAATAAACAGTGGGAGATGCTCAGCAGTGCAGAGTTTCGGGGTAGAATTTTTGTATTCTAAAAACAGAGGAGCTCTTAAAAACAGGATAAAACAGAGGTGCCAGTATTTATTCAGCTTTAGCCACAAACGTTGTTCTTTAGCTGGAGCTCATGTTCTGCACATTAATTGCTCAGAGAAGTGCCTGGTTGGTATCCTCAAAAAAAAAAAAAAAAAAGAGGTGTTGTTAACTGACAGAGAAAATACCCTTTAAAATAAGGTTTAAAATAGGGTGTGGTGGTCATCATCTGCCTGTTCAGAGGCTGAAGGCTGCTGTGGGTTATGGTGCATTTGGCACTTGGTCCTGTTCATTACAGTTAGACAGTAGTGAGCGCTGACAACCTTAATTTTACTCAGAATTATATTCTTGGGCTTGCAGACCTTTAAACAGCATCATTAAATACTGTCACAATGGCTTTTGGTCTAGAAGGGAACAGCAGAATGGTTCTGATAGCTCAAACCTGCTTTAAATCACAGAGCAGCAATGCCCAGGCAAATCTCATTACAGCCAGCTAAATGATGATGAAAACAGATCCTGGCTGCTTTAGCACCTTTAGGAACATGGTGACAAATCTGGAATAAATTCCCCATTAGAGACTCTGATTTACACCAGTTCAGCAGAGCAGAATCTGATGTGTCCAGGAGACTCCTGGGTTTTAAGGGCAGGAGCAGTCCCAGGGGCTAATTGTGTTTTCCATAGGAATGAAGCCACAGCATTTTAGATGTTAATGCACCAATCCCAGAAAGATACAGTGGAATCCTTTGCCATCTCCCTTTGCATTTTACACTGTGGGTTCTAATAATTCCCTGTCAAGAAACTGCAGGGCAGGTGGTATTTGCAAGCAGAGTCTAGTGCAGCAAAGGCTGCCTGGAATCCATGCTGAACCTTCCTTGAGTGTTTGTTGTGAAGATTGGTGGGCAGAGGGCTTGTGACTCAGGACAGCAGTGGAGTTATTACCCAGCTTTGTGTGAACCCTCAATAAAGTTCAGCTTTTAAACTGTGGATTTGGCCAGGTCTCACTTTCTGTGTCACTCAGTTCCTTTGTTTGGACCAGGGTTGATTTAAACATTATTTTTGTGCGTGAATCCATTGACCCTTTTTTTTTTAAATTTTAATCCTTTGGTTAGAAATCATTTGGAGGAAGATGTTTTCAATAAGGACTGATGTGTCCTGGCTGGGCTTCCTGTGGCTGAGGAACACATTCTTGGGCATTGAGCTGTGGGCGTTCTGTCTGCTCATGGCTGGCTTGGATATCCAACAGCTTGGAACGCACAATGACTTTCCTGCTCTCCCTAGGGACACCTTGCAGGTTTTATGACAAAGCCTTTACTCCAGAATCAGCTGTCGGAATTTTCAGTCCCTGTTTCCTCAAAGTATTTCAGGAATTTGTCTGGGATAAGAAAGGGAACACCAGTGTCTCCTTAAGACTCAGCAAATGAATGAATTTAATATTGAGATCACACAGGCTTGTTCATTTTAAGTCCTGTGCAATTTGTTGGTGCAAATTTTCCAGTCTTTTTATGAAGATGGAGAAACTCTGTGACTGGGGGTGGGGAGAAGAAACTTTGGAAGAATGCTGTACTTTATAAGAAAACAACATGTTAAATTAAGGATACACCTCCAGTATAGAGAATGTTCCTATGGCTGGAGATGTGGCCTCAGAATGAGGATCCCAGATTTGCATTGTTCTTTCCACCTCTGCCTGCAGGTGTTGCCTTGGGAGAGCTGAACCTGTGACAGAATTTGCTGCTCTTCCCTACAAACTGCTTTACTCCACAAACAACTCACAGTGCAATTTATTCACTCAGGATACGCTGTTCCAGGAGCTTGACCATGTTTCAAGGACTGTGAGGGCTTCAGAAGCCTTGGAAAGCTGTTTGAAATCTTTTGGGTTTAAATTCTCAGTCTTCTCACAAAGGAAACTCTGCTAGGTCAGTTTTTTAGGATATTGGCCTAGAAAACCAAAGGCTAATTACACGACCTAGGCAGAGCAGAAGGACATGATGTGTTCACTGAGTTGTAGAAGCCTGTTTGGTGTATTTGCTGTGAAAAGCTTGCAGGTGTTTCCTTAGAGAGCAGGTCAGCTTGAAATATGCAGGGGTGGAGGAGATGCAGCAGGAACTCTGTGCCATGGCTGTGCTGGGAACACAGGGTTGGATCCACCTGGGCACCAGAACACCCATCCCAGTGACATGAAAATCTTGGTGAACACAGAATGGAAATGCAAACTGATCCAAGAACTCACCCTCTGTTTTCATAATCCTTAAAATTAAAAGAGATGCTGATATGGAAAAGGCAGTTTTCTTTCTGCCCCTAAAGCATGTGTCATCCCTTAAACAATTTTTCCAAGCTTTTAAAGGCATAAAATGGGAGTAACCTCTGTGCTGTGAGGGCTGCTGGTTGCTCTGATGTAGGAGACAATGGATACAGGATTTCAGAGCTGCTGGAAAGGGCTGAGCTGTTTGTTACCAACTCGCCTGTGCCGAACAAATGCAATCTCTGTGTTCAGTGTAATTAATGACTCATTTAGCACATAAAGGGAATTGAGGTGTTGTTATAGTCTTGGCTCGTAGCAAACAGCTGATTTTCTGCCATCCAAAAATCCATTAAAAGGCTGGATGTACAGCAAGCAGATACACATTCCATGGAGTGGAGTGTCCCTTGGCTGACAGGCAGGGGGGACAGGAATCCCTGATGCAGAGACCTGCAAGGGTGAAACCCTGTAAAGCAGCTTGTGGCAGATGTTGGTGCTGGGGTCCAGGTTGTTGCATCTTTTACACATGAACATTTTTGCAGTTCTGTTTTTGACACTAAACCAGCCTTTGCAAGATCAGCCCTGCAGCCTGTGGGATGGAAGTGCTGCCCTGTTTAAAAACCTCAGTGAAAGACAGGGAGTAACCACATCATGGATGTCTCCTGAAGCATTTTCAAACCAACTGCTCTAGTGCTGAGCTTGGGTATGAAAAAGTCCATTAAAGTGACTTTCGAATGGAAATAATCATGAATATGCCAAAAGAGTCACTGAGAGGAGTCTAAAAGAGTGATCTGGTGTTAGCAGAAATAAGAAAGAATAGTCTTTGTCTCTCCCTTAAGAAGAGCCTCAAGAACTGCTAATAAACATGAATAAAGTCAATAAATAAATAAAGATAATATATATACAAAAAGGTAACAGATCTACTCAGGGTAACAGTTGCAAAAAATAGCTTGAGGTATGTAAATTTGTCTCTGGTCTAAAAAGCTTCAAAACTCTAAGTTAAGAAACTGCTCCAATTTCTATCTCACTGGGCAGTTCAGGGCATGGAAAGGACCCATTGTCAGTGTCTGGAGCAGAGGGTGGTTTAAAGGAAGAGGAAACAAAGTTGTTAGAATATGTAAAGGAGAGACAAAGGAGTAAATTATCATTTAAATTGGTTATGTGACATCTTATTCCCATTGTCCCACTGAGCCCAGCTGATTCTCTGGGATGGCTGCCTTGGGCTGCATCCTGCCTGTCGTATCAAAAGCTTGTTGTGCAAAATCAGTGGGAATTTAGTGGAATTCGTACTCACCATGAATGTTCAAATACACATGAAGAGTATTATTGTAATGTAATTCCTACTTCAGAGATCTTTCAGAGTTTTTGAACCAGAAAGGTGAGGGGAAACACAGCTCTGGGGGATTTTCCAGCATGTGGCTTTCTCCATGTGGGTTTTCAGGCGGTCTGGCAGGGAACGTGTGATACAACCCAGCTCCAAGATGGCCCCCAGGCTGGACATGCACATCACCTCCAGCTGCTTTGGGTCATTGCTGCTGAGTTGTCTGGACTCGACCTCCTTGTGATGCAGCCAAGGTCCTCAGCCGGCCGTGCTGCATTGCAGGCACAGCTGGGTGCTGCTGGGTGCTGCTCCCTGGGGCTTCCAGCTTTCCTGGGCCGGGGCTGTGCCCTGCTGCTCCATGCCCTGCCAAAGCTGCTGTGGGGTGCTGGGCAGCACTTGCACCCACAGAGCACAAAGCCCTCAGCAGGCACAGAGCAGAGGGAGCAGGGCTTGCACTGGCTGCTGTTACTTCAGAGGGTACAGGATTATAGGGTTTTTTCTAATTAAGCTTTCAACTGCTGCAGGAGTAATTTAATTCTCATTTCCAACCCCACAGAAATCAGCCATTATTTCCTGTGTCTTGAGGATGAAGGTTTGGCTAGAATTCACTTTGTCATTGTTATCCGAAGGAACCATAAGACAGCTTCAAGAACAATTTTAAAAATGCATTAAACCACTGCTAGATTGAAGCAGGGAAAGGTTCATGCACCAAACCCAGTCCCCCAAACTCCTGATAATCAGATATTTCAGCCAGTGCAGCCAGACTTTCCCTTCTGCTGGAGAGGTGGGCTTGGAAACACAAACAAATCCCACCTGCAGTAAATCATGGTGGAGCTCTGAGAGGCTGACCTGGGGATGTGGGGATTTAGAGATGCAGTTTCAGCCCACTTAAACACAGGAGGAAAGAGCCTTATGGCAAAGAATTGACCAAGCTGTAGGTGAGGTGTTCCAACTTTTGTGCAGTTTGTGAGGATGGGCAAAGATGGAAATACTGTTGGTGCAGGCACCAGAACAGGTAAGGGAAATGTCACTTTGACTATAGTAGAATTAATTGAAAAATAGGCTAAAAATACTATGGAATGACTGGTTAAAACAAAATTATATATACACACACACATATATATATATACACACATATGTATATATAAAATTTTAATTAAAAAAAGAGTTATCATAATATATGTATTTATGACATCCATTTGCCTCCCAGTTTTCTTCTCTGTGGCATTTGCTGAGACCCCTGCATAGAGCACTGGTGATGTTCTAACATGGCCAAGCATAAGGGCCTGGCTTTGAGGATTCCAGAAGGGAATTTTTGTGGACTCTCCCCATTTAACACTTGCTTATTTTCTCAGCTCTAAACTCTCTCCAATTTCTGCATTTGCAACAGTTGCCCAAGGAATTGCTGACTGTGGCTGTTTTTTGCCCTCCTCGTGCCCTGTCCAGAGAAGGAACAGAAGGGAATAAAGGTTCACATCCCTGTTATTGGTCCTGGCTCTGCAGCATTGCTCCAGAATCAGCCCTGACTTCAGTGCAGTGCCACATTTGTGAAAAAATGAATAATTTCAACTGATATTGGTTTTTTTTAAATTGCATTTTTACCTCTTTTTCTGTGACTTGGAAGAGCAGAGATGATCATGACCTCTTCCATTACCACCAGGTAATTCCAGTGAGGTGTTCCTGAGAGGTGGGCAGCTGGATGGCAGATCACAGTTCGGGCTTATATTTGGCAGCCATGTGAATGCAGAGAGTAGCATTTTGCTAAATGCAAAATTACTTATAAACTTTGAATGTAATTCCCTTTCCAAGTATTTTTTCTCTTGTTTTTGTTTTTTCTTTTTACTTCAAGCAAGAGCAACTAGTGATTTTTCTTTTAAATGCCAGACCCCTGATTAATATTCAAAAGAAACACATTAAACATAGATTTGATTGTATTCTGGTGGCTGATGAGGCTTTGACTGGCAAGGGCTTTCAGGGGTGTCTGAACTAGACTGGAACTACACTGGATTTGTCTTTATGTTCTTAATACATCAGTATTTTACTTCCAGGTCTTTGTATCAACCACCCCCTTGCTGTTTCTTTTTTCTGGTTGCTGGAGATGAGGGTGTTACAGCAGATCTTGATTTCAACAGGCCCAGTGATTTTCAGTAATTCAGGTTCTATGTGTTTTTAAGTCAAAAAAGAAGGGATAACCTATTATTCTGTGTTGTCTTCCTCTTTCTTTGTGTAAAGCCAAGGGATAAGGAGTGAGGTGCCTGCAGGTTGGGGTGGCATCCCAGAGCTTCCCACACAGCTCCAGTTTCTTGTTATGTAACAGAAAATGCTAAAATATGGTAAAAATCCACTTTCTAACATCTTGGCAGATAAATGAATTCCCTGTGCTTCCAATCCAGGCAGTATGGTCTCACATATGTTTTTTGTCTCATATTGAAAGGATTTATGCTAATTTGGCTCCATATTTACTCCACCCATAGTTTTGCACATTGTCTTCATCTTTGTGGTAGGGTTTGCCTGTGAAGGAGAAAGACAAAATAAATGTAGGTTGCAGAAGCAAAGACATCTTACAGGCTCTGTACAGTGCAGGTGTGCTCGAGGTTTATGCTGGGGTGTGACATATTCTGGGTCTCCTATGGAGCCAGACACAGGTGAAGTGTTACAGACCAGGCTTCTTCCTGAGATTGCTGTTCACCTGCTGCCTGACAAGTCCCCTTTTCTCTGCCCTCTTTTCACTGTTCATGCAAATTGCTATCACAGAATTTCCAGGCTGATTATTTATTGTACAGCTCGAACAGAGGGGTCTGTCTGTGGTCTGTGCACAGACGTGCCAGGGAATGGGGGTCTTTGAGGGTATGGGCCACAGTTTGAGGTTTTTTGGTGTTGTTTCCCTTTTATTTAGGTGTGGGTGCTTTTGGAGGGGACTGGGGTGCTGTGGGTTTTTTTCCAACTAGAGAACCTTTTCTTTTTTTGTGTCATTTTCTCTGCCATGTTCCCACTAATGTGTAATGTAAGACTCAATGACTTCCCAAACCCTCACGTTCAGTCCCTTGCTGTGGAAGCAAGCACACAGCAGCATTCTAGTTGAAATCATCAGACTTTGCCTTAAAATAAATGGTTTGGGTTTTTTTTCATAGCCTCTGTTCTATTATAGCCCCTTTAGCACAACAGCTTTGTAAAAACAGAGCAATTTGTAGCAATTAGTCTTGATTTTGCCCTTGTATTTGTTTTAGCCAGTTATCTGTAACTCAAGGCCACTTTGCCACACCTGTTGAGGCAGTGGGACAATGGTGACAGTTTTCATGCTGGCTGGTGCAGGACTTTTCACATCCACAGTGTGTCTGCTCTGGATGGTCAACTTTAGCTGGCTTTTGTCATGAAAGGAGGAAACACCTCTACAGGGTTTTTCCCACATCTTATTGACTTCTGGGTGTGCCTGTTCCAAGCCCTGTCTATTGTCACAGGAAGATTTGATTTGTTGTTCCTCTACAAAACAGAGATATCCTCAGGACATTCTGAAGGATGGCTGAGTCTGCCTGTCAGAGGGAAGCAGTGCCTTGGCCCTGCCCTCTTCTGAGCCTCCCTCCTGTGGCAGGAGGTGGCAGGAGGAGGATGCTCGGGCTCGGGATCTGCCTTGTGGGAGCCAGAGCTGTGCAGGGATACAGCTCTGCTATTTTCCCTACCACCTTAATTCCCGCTCCTTTCCTTTGGCCTCCTCCTTCCCAGCTTTGCCATTCCCGCTCCCTCCATGGTCATGAGGCCCCCTGGGTGCTTTTCCCTGCCCAGCTGTTCTCAGGTTGCCACCTTGCTCTGTAACCACACCTCCGTAATGTGCCTCTAGTGACACCTTTACACTTTCTCCCAAGCTGTGCCATTCCCTTTTCTCCTCAGCTGGATCATTCCATGCTTTTTCTCCCCCTGGATGATAGATGGAGGACCAGGAACGAGAGCATCTGGCAGGGGCCAGCGCGTGCCCCGCGCCGTGGCCAGGATTTGTGGAGTGCCGGTGGGGTCCAGCTGCAGGGCTGAGCTCACGCCTGGCCCACGGCCAGGGCACGGCCCCGAGCAATCCAAGCAGGTGTCTGGGACAGGTTTGAAGTGCCAGGGGCCTGGGGGTGCGTTTGGTTTCTGCACAAGGGCTGCGTGTGGATAAACCACCGTGGGGTGTGCGGGGGCTCAGGGCCATGGGAGGGTTTCACCCGTGGCACAGTGAGCCCGTGCTGCTTCGAGAGGAAAGATCTCTGCCCAGCAAAGCACGTGGTGCCTCTCTCTGCTCTTTCACTGTGAAAGAAGGCCTCAACTCAGCCTTCCTTGGTGAAAAAGTCCTCATCTGATAATGGTTGTTAATTTAATGTAGAATTTGCCTAAATTACCATCATCTCACCAAAACAAACTAGAGAAATGATTTCAACAAAGCCCACAGACAGTACTCATGCAAATGTCCTCTCATTCCTGTTGCATTTGAAGGTGATGTGATAGGTGAATTTTTAGATCTAAAGGTGTTGGGAGTGCCCAGAGCAGGGCCAGGGATGGGGAAGGGTCCGGAGGGGCCACCCGAGGAGCGGCTGAGGGCACTGGGCTGGTTCAGCTGGAGCAGAGGGGCTGAGGGCAGAGCTCCCCGGGGGCTGCAGCTCCCAGCTCTGCTCTGGGACAGGGACAGCAGCCAGGGCACGGCTGGGGCTGGGCCAGGGAGGGCTGGGCTGGAGAGCAGGGAAAGGTTCTTCTTCCCCCAGAGGGTGCTGGGCACTGCCCAGGCTCCCCAGGGAATGGGCACGGCCCCGAGGCTGCCAGAGCTCCAGGGGCGCTGGGACAGCGCTGCCAGGGATGCCCAGGGTGGGGCTGTTGGGTGTCTGTGCAGGGACAGGGGCTGGACTCTGATCCTGATGGGTCCCTTGCAACTCAGAATATTCCATGATTCCGTGATTCCTGCTGCTACTGTCTGGCTCATGCTATGTGCTGCTCTCCTGATCCATCTCACCACTCTCCTGTGCTGTTGGAGCAGCGTTGGCATGTCCAACACGGTCAGGACCTGTTGGGATGAGGGGCTGTGCAAGCACAGCAGAAGGACAACAAGGAGCTTGTAAATGAAAACTCCTGGTCTGTTGAGAGTGTTCTTCCAAAGAATTCTTTTTTATGGCTCTCTAGAGGGAATAATTTTATTCTTAACATCCTCACCACATAGTGAAGGTCTAAAGGAGTTTGTGTGTGATTTAAGAGTATCTTTTCCCAGTAGGTGCAATGACATTATCTTGGAAATGTGAGTTACTGGCTCTGGCTTTTCCTCCATTGCCATCAGTTCTTGTTCCTCAGAAAGATTTTGTGTCAAACCATGATTTTAACTTGCAAATGCAATTCTTACCTTGGGATTGGTGTGTTGAGACTGTCTGAACTCTGCAAGGCCCCCAGGCCTCATCCTGGGTCTGATGAGCTAATTTGGTTCTGAAGGAGATCAAACCTGACAGTGCTCTGTCACTGAGCTGCCCACAACCCCAGTGAGGCCCTCCTGAAGCTGAATTTATCTGTGCCATACCTGAGACTTTTTACTTTTTAGAAGCATAATTATTGATTAAAAAATAATTAAAAATTAAAATAAAAAAATAACATGCAGATTTCCATGTATCCTGGTTTTGCTCAATGCAGAGCATATCTGTAGTGCAGAACTGGTGCTTTGGCATTACAAATCAGACACCGAAGTATGAGTAGTAGAAAAAAGTGATTTTTGCTTTTAATACTTTGTCATTCCTCACTTACAGAACTTTGTGGGAAGAAGCTTTAGGTGGGAGTTTATGTAGTGAAACAAGATTTCAAAATTATGACTTAAAAAACCATTCAAAGGTTACATATATCTATATGAATTGGTCTCTCTATAGGGTGGGTGTTTTAGTAAACGTGGGTGAGACAGCTGGTGTGCAAAGCTCCTTTTGAGAAATCTGATTTAGTGGATGAAGGAAGAGCCTGAGTCATGGTCTTAATACTGAATTACTCTGTACAGCTTTCACTTGTGAATCCTAAAGGAAGCCGTACTCTCAGAGGGAGGAAGGAGCTCCTCTTTACCTTGTGGGCTCGTAAGTCCAACTCAGCATCTCATGGGGTCTTGTATTAAACGAATTCTTGCTGCAGCTGGTGCAATGCAGGCCTTCCAAGGAAACTCTTCCTGCCGCTCCTATGAAATGCAGCCACTTCTGCAAAGGGCTTGAATTGTTTTTTGTGTTCAATAATATTTACTCCTGTCCCTGTATTTATGTCTGCAAATGTGCTATTTTATCAGCCTCACTGTCATAGGTCTGTCCATGATACCTCTCCAGTTCCTCAGAGATCTCAAAGCAGAGGAAGAAAGGCTTTGACCTCTGGATTGCAGAATCACAAACTGGGTGAGGTTGGGTCATCTGGTGCCCCCTCCCTGCTCCAGCAGGGCCATCCCAGAGCACAGGGCACAGCAGTGTGCCCACACAGCTCTGCAACAGCCCCAGGGAGGAGCCTGCACAGCCCCTCTGGACAATCTGGGCAGGGCTGGGGCACTGCCCAGGGCAGAAGTTCTGCCTCCTGTGCAGGGGGAGCTCCCTGGGCATCAGTTCCTGCCCGTTCCTCTGGGGCCATTGCTGGGCCCCCCGGAGCAGAGCCCGGGCCCTGCTCTGAGCCCTCCCTGCACACAGGGACAGCCAGGGCTGAGGGCCCCTCTCAGCTGGGGCTCCTCTGGAGCTGAGCAGCCCCAGCTCCCTCAGCCTTTCCTGGGCAGGGAGAGGCTCCAGGCCCTGAATCATCTGCGCAGCCTCCGCTGGCCCCGCTGCAGGAGCTCCAGGTCCCTGCTGTGCTGAGGGGCCAGAGCTGGACACAGCACCCAGAGGGATGGACACAGCACCCAGAGGGATGGACACAGCCCTGCAGAGGGATGGACACAGCACCCCGAGGCGCTCCCAGGGCTGGCCAGAGCGGCAGGGTCACTCCCTGACCTGCTGGGAATGCTCTTCCTGATGGCCCCCAGGATCCCATTGGCCTCCTTGGCCCCCAGGACACTCTGCTGGCTCATGGACAGCTCATGGACTCCCAGGTCCTTCCCACCTGCTGGAGCAGCTCACCCCCAGCCTGTGTTGATCAGGATGCCTGTCAGGGGGTGATGCACCTGCATGATCACAGTCCAATATCTTGCTGATGGGCAGTGCTCCCTGTGAGGTTTGGATTTCAGCCCTACTTTGATGAAGGTGTTTACAAAATTCCCCTTTGTCCCTATTTAAGAAGTTATGAAGCTACTCACTCTATACTCAGCCCGTGTCTAAGCCTTGTCAGTAGTTGAAACTTGTTCTAGTAGGATTACACACATAATTGAAGCTCCTTCATCCCTGGTACAAATCCTTATCTTGGCTGAGGTCTGTGGGAATGTTTTATATGAAGAAAGAATCCATTCTGCTGGCACAGACTGAGCTTCCTGGAGTGCAGAAAGGACCCTGAGCTCATGGCACGATGTTGAAAGTGATCACCCTTCCTCTCTGCTGTGCTTATGGTAGGAGCTTTTGCCCTTCTGGTGTGGATGATATTGCCCATTCCCTCAAGACAACATGACCTGAATTGGTGAGTGGTAAATTAAATTGGAACTAAGAGCTGGGGTGAAATTCAGGAAATAACCTCTTAGTCCACAGAGATGAACATGGTCCCAGAGGAATCATTTTGTTATGAGAAGTGGGAGGGATTTGGTCCATCTCTCCAATGCTTTGCTAAACGAATTCTGTTTAAAAAAATAATTTAAAAACATATTTTTGCATTTTTCTTCATATAGTTGTATTTACCTGATGCTCAGTGTGTGCAAATGTTCTCTTACTCTGCTAATAAGCTGCTTTTTCATGGAAAAACTTTCCTTTTCAGTCTCAACTATTAGAAGCAGTAGAGTCATGGGCATATTGGTGCAGGCCCTTGCCACTGGTATTTTCTGTCCCTGACCCTGCTGTGGGTCAGACTTTCATGGTGTCCTGATTGATGGCCAGGTCTCAGTGTGTTTGGTGCCCAGTGTTTGCAGGTCTCTCCCAGCTCACTCCAGGAAGGTGGTGCTGCAGTCACACCTTGGGGACTCAGGGGACTCTTGTTTCATCCCAGCTCTTGTTTCATCTCCAGCTCAGGTGCCTTGGAACTGCCCTGTGCCTCCCCAGGCTGCAGGGCTCTGTGAGCTGAAGAAGAGCCCAGCAGTAATGAATCCATCTCTGACAGATCTGGATCCAGCCCAGGCCCAGTTGGCTGCGTAGTTTTCTGGCAAAGTCTCCTTTCCCGTGCATATCCATTCTTACAAAGTGAGCTTTCCCCATTCAAATGTTTTGATCTCACTGAAATATTTCAGTTCAATATTTATTTTGCAATGCCATTTTCTGAAAATCAGTATGCTCCCGTGGGAATATTGTCTACTAAAATACATTCTCAACTGGAAAATACAATCAGAGAAATTTCAACCAGCTTCTCTTCAGAGAGGTCCCAGACAGTGTTCATGATCTGCAAGGTCTTCTTCCTTCTCAGAGAAGTCTACTTTGGAGATTGGGACTCTGTCTCCGTTGTCACCTGAGCATGCCCAAAGCTTTGGAGGTTCCTCTGTCCCTCTGACTGTGCTCAAGTAAAAGCCAAGCGTTTTGTTAAAATGCATAAAGGCTTTAAAATATACATGTGCAGATTCCCCATAAGGTATTTGCCATTTGAAAGCTGAATCCCTACGCAATCAAAGGTTGCCCTACAGGCTGGAACTCTGGGATACTGCTGGAAGTCCTCTTATGTGGAAAAGTTGTAATGTCTTCTGTGACAGGATGGAAGCAGCAAGGAGAAAAGAAAGGGGGAAAATATAGAAGAGGTATAAAGCTGAGAAAATAAGAAAGAAATGGGTCCAGGACAGAAAGCTGAGGAGGAGAGAGAGAGGAGGAAGCTCAAGGCAGGTTTGTTGCACTTAGCATTAGGAATAGCTACAGAGCATGCAGGTTGTAGTGATTTTCTAATACTGAGTAATATGTCAGAAGCGCTATTCTGGATCTGGACCAATATATACAGTTTCTTGTCTAAGCAGAACCATATGCTCAAATGAGAGATCATTTTATTTTACTAGGATGGACAGTAAGTAGAAACACATTCCAGCTTTCAGGAGGTTTCTTCCCCCCTTGGCAGCCACGGTGCTGCTTGTGCTTAGTCTATGGTTTTTCAACTGTTTGATAACTGCCCGTTGCTTTACAGGATCCAAATCCCACTCTATCCTGGTGTCTACTGAGCTGTGACTAATGACTGTGTCAGACAGCTCGTTCAGCAGGTCACCCTGCCTGGAGATGGTAATTGTTGGTAATAAAACAAATCAAACTGATATGCACAATATGCAACATGCTGTACAGTGGAGACGTAGCTTTTGTGTCCTTCCTTGAGTTAAGACTTAATGTTCTGTGTTCAGAGACTGACCTCATCCAAATCCTTTCTGACAGCCCAAAAAGAAGGAAAAAAACCCCAAACCTCTTTATGGAATGTGCAAGCTGGTGTTTAATCCATGAGCCCGTGCACAGCAGGTTGAGCACTCAAATGTACATAGAGATTTATATAATTTGACATTGGTAAATAGTCCCACATCATAAATAGTCCCTCTCATAGCCTCTGATGGTTCTGGCTGCAGTTCTGTGTTGCTGTGTCTCTGTATCTCAGTGTCCATCACTTCTCCTGCCTCGGTGCTGAACCATCCTTAGGTGGGGACATTTCTGGAGACATTTTTGGGGACATTTTTGGCCTGATCCAGGCTTGGGATGGACGCTCTGGCTGCTTATCTTGGATGTCCCCAAGCAGAACAAGGACTTGGTTCTTGCTGAGCTTTCTCAGCTTCCAGGTGCAGGAACTCCTGTGCCCGAGGCCGTGTCCCAGGGCTGCTGCTGCCCACCTGCACCTCCTGTGGGTTCTGCAGCAGTAACTGATGAGGAGTGCTCACACCCAGAGACTGTCCAGCTCATTTGAGGCATCTGCTGGTATTATTTTATGAAGGAATGGTCTCCTAGGGTGGACCAGCAACAAAGAAACTGGTATAGCTGAAAAAATCTGAATTTTCTTGCAGGGTCTTGGAAACAAAAGCCTCATCTCTTACATGTGTTGTAAAGTGAATTCCCCACCCATGCTTGTTGGTCTCTCAAAGCAGAAATGATGGTATGAAAATGGCTGTAATGGAATATTGTAAATAAAAAGGAAAGCCAAGGTAAATCATGGACATATTTGCCTCAGTCAGGAGGAAAAGCAGAACCGCCTACAATGATGCTGTCTGTGACATAGGGCTGAGTAAAGCCCAGTGTCACAGTAAAGCCCTTTTATAACCCATTGGCTTCTGGATACCAACTGCTTTAGCTGTCCCCAGCATCTCTGAATTTATTTGGATTATATTCTGTGGAGATGTCTGTTTTCCACTGATCTGCACTGAGGATGATCCCCTCTCACCTGGGGCAGATGCAGAAGTCTAGTATTTGCTGATGTGTCTGCACATAAGCAGGGAGAGCCTGTATCTTTCTCTCTTACCTTAAGGATGGTTGACTGCTGGTATCTGGCAGTAGAAACACTCCAAAGGCAACTGCAGTCAATTTTTCACTTTGTCTCATCTTTTAACAGCCTTTCCAATCCTAACCTTAAGGGCTCGATATCCTGAATTTGGGGGGAAGAGAAGGGTGTCATGGAGGTGAATTTGTGTTTTAATATTACATCCACCTTGATTTGGAAAGGAGATGACAACCAGTAAATTTAGAAATGCTGTAAACACATGCCAGTATTGTATTTGGCTTGCCAGGTTGCTGCTGCCAGGTTCTCAATGCATGAATGCTCACAACGTTTGTACATTCACATAGAGCTATGCATTAATGCTTACGTGCAATGAAACAGAACAATCAGTTCCAGCACAGGAAAAACTCTTTGGTGATGTGGAGACTCCTCAGTGCCAAATATTACTGAATGTTTTGGACACTGAAGGGTTAACACACGGAGCTGTCAGTGCTGGAGGGGTGTTTGTGGGAGCTTCATTACAAGTATCTAACACCCACTTGAAAAAAGAAGTTAAGTGGTTTTGGAAAATGTGATGTGTTCTGTGGTGTGGATGAGTACTTGTGGTGAACAGCCGTAGTACCTACTCAGGAGTTTGCTGCTTTTCCTCTCTGAAGTTTATCCTCAGTTCTGTAACGAAGTCTGGGATTTTTAGCTCTCTTCACGTAGTGATCCCATGCATGAGAGCAATTTCCGGTACTGATCTACAACAAAAACCCACTCCAAGGAAGCTCTGATTCTGTGGAAAAACACATCCAAATGACACATGTTCTGTGAGACCAGAGAATTCCGTGTATTCCAACACAGTGCTCTGCCTTTTGTTGTGGTGAGGACCTGCCTTTCATTGTGCTGTTGAAACATCATCAAAGCCTGGGAATCCGAGGGACATTCCAGAGGAAACTTTTGTAAGCTGCAGCGAGGCACTGAAATTCCAAGTTGGTCTGTGGACTTGGCACCCTCGGTAATAACAATACAAGATGTGCTGAAAGCCCTTCTGGAGACAGACGGGCCCGGGGCCGCGGCTGCGGGAGGGAAACGGGGGCAGCTCCCGGGGTTTATCCAGCCGTAAATAGAGGCAAACTGTCCCGGCAGCTGTAGGATACTCCAGGAAGTGACTGTTACATATTTCGGCAGCCCTCCAATCGGTAGGAATACTCTGTTTAAAATGGTTTCAGGGAAGATAAATATTTGTGTGTGTTATCTTGACGTGTGGAGATAAACACAGTGGTTCTACACAAATACTGGTTTGACCTCAGATTATTTCATTAGCAGCAGCATGTGAGGCCCACTGCATGTCCCTGAAAGCAGCTGCCACCTGTTGTGAGCATCCCAAGTTTGTTGTATGGCTGCTGCTGAGTGTCTATCCTGCCTTTCAGTTTGGGAGGAGAGAACCCAAACCTTGCTGCCACTTCCCCATGGCAGGGAATAAACATTCCATCTGCTTGAGAGGAAACCTCACTATGAGTCAGGATAGTCAAGGAGATCAACAGCACTATGGAAATGTGAATGGTGTTAGTTCAGGTGCCTGCTCCTGCAGCCTACTGCAAATCTGGTGAAGGGAAGCACCTGCCCGTGTCAGCTCAGCACTGTGATGGGCAGGGCAAGGCAAGGAAAGGGGGGCTCACCTGTGGTCACAGAATCATAGAATGGCCTGGGTTGGAAGGGACTTTAAAGATCATCCAGTTGTACCCCCTGCCATGGGCAGGGACACCTTCCACCATCCCAAGGTCCTCCAAGCCCTGTCCAACCTGGCCTTGGACACTGCCAGGGATGGGGCAGCCACAGCTTCTCTGGGCACCCTGTGCCCGGGCCTCATGACCCTCACAGGGAAGAATTCCTTGCCAATATCCTATCTAATCCAGCTGTCTGTCAGTTTGAAGCCATTCCCCCTTGTCCTGTCCCTCCAGGCCCTTGTAAGTCATCTCTTTCTCATTCTTGTCAGTTCCCTTCATGTCCTGGAAGGATCAAAGCTGTAGTGTTTGCACTATCCTGAAGATACTCAGGGCATTAAAGAGAATTTGGTAGAACATTCTGGTTGTGCTTTACACCTGTGCTGCTTTGGGGAATGTGAAAGATTGATCTGGCTGCAGGAACAAGGGGAGTTGTGCTGAGCAGTGGGAACTCCTTGTGACAGTGCAGCGAACCCCAGAGACAGAGTCCAGGTCCCAGGCACGGCACAGGCACAGGCTAAGCTGAATCCTGGTCTGTCTGTCTTAGGCTTCTCCTTTGCTACCAGTTGATCCTGACTGGGTGGTGTGCAAGTCAGGGGCACAGAGGGTCAGAACAGACACCCAATGATTTTTGGCAGTGATTTTGCCTGGAGCAGGAGCAGCCGGGAACCCTGGGAAGGCAACACAAAAGAAACTGGAATAGTTCAGTGCTTCAAAGTAACTGTAGTGCCTTTTTCACAGACTTCAGCTTATCTTTTTAAGTAAGTGTGTAGTGCCTTTTTACATAGAAACTAACCAGAATGTTACTCAGTTTTTAGTAAACAGCTCCAAGTTTTGATCCATTATTTTAGTAAAACTGAAATATCAGGGTTTCACAATGATGTTAGCACCACCCAGGGTGTGTTGGCCACATCTATGGCTTCAAGGTTATTGCCAAGCAACAGCTTCACATGAGAAGTGCTTGCACAGACCAGAGTTAGGAGGGCAAACTGGATGTTTTGACATGACACCACTTGCTTTGTGAACAGGACAAAATGAAAGGACAGGTACTCTTTACAATATTTATCAAGCACAAGTTTTTCTATATTTCAGTGGCCTGTAATTTCTTTTTTCTTTTTTAAAGAAAGGGGCAGGGAAAACAGGTAGAATTTCAGTGGTGGTCTAGAGGATGGCAACAGGTGATTCCCAGTAACTCAGTAAGTGCAGAATCTGTACGATGTGGAATAAACTGCCTTTTACTTACACATCCACCTCCGTCTGCCCTGTGGGAATGGAGAGCCCTGCTGCAGCAGCCCTGGCAATGCTGCTGTTACCCCCTTGTCCAGGTACAATTTGTGTCTACAGTGGTAAGGTCAGACACAGCATTACACAAAGGCAATGTATTTTCAGTGCTGTATAATTTGTGTATTGTGGGTGTTTTGATCATGGAGCTCTCCAGAGCTCTCTGTTGGCACCATGTCCATGGCCACGGCTGCTGTACACTGAGGCAGAGCATTCCTGCCACAGGAAGGCACTGGGACCTCCACCATGCTGAGCCAGGTCTGTACACCAGCTCCAGCAGTCTGTGCTCCCAGGAAAGCTGGTGAAAATGCTGCTTGCAAAGCCACGTCAGAGCTGCCGTGGTGAGGGGAAAATGGCATTGACTTTCATTCTCTCTTTGGATTCCCACCAGGGAATGCAGTGGCTGTAGTGGGTTTTAGTGGACGGTATCTGATTTTAGTGGAGGGTATTTCTGACTGAGTGCAGCTGCATAACCCAGTGGGAACAGTTCCTGTAGCAGTCACCGTGCCTCGTCCTGTGCTGCATTTGCAGTCTTTCCTACATAACCTGATTCTGTTGCTGTTAAAAGAGTCTTAAGTGTACAAAATAAAGTCCCATATGTGTCTACATGAAAAGTAAACCTACACTATGCATATCAACATCCCCTTCCTGCACTGCACGTGGTGTGGAGGGCAAGGTGGGGAGTGTGAGGAGGCAGCAACTGCAGCAACAGCTCTGGGGTGGCAAAGGGAGCAGCTGCTCCACAGGGCATTCCAAAGGGCACACCCTGGGCAGCTGGGAGGATCTGCAGCATGAACATTGGGCCATGGGAGTGAAGAGCTCTTTTTTGTATGAGCAATTGTCTGCATCTTCAGAGATTCATTGGGAATTTAGAGCAAAAAGACCAGTGTTTTGGTGTTTTCTGAGCAGGCTGATTTCTGTTTCAACTGATTTGTCAGGTTGACCAAGCACAGTGTCTTTGTAATTCAATATAACAATATTGGACCCCTTTTACAAGGGCCTGGAGGGACAGGACAAGGGGGAACAGCTTCCCACTGCCAGAGGGCATGGTTAGATGGGATATTGGGAAAGAATTCTTCCCTGTGAGGGTGGTGAGACCCTGGCACAGGTTGTTCAGAGAAGCTGTGGCTGCCCCATCCCTGGAGGTGTCCAAGGCCAGGCTGGACGGGGCTTGGAGCAGCCTGGTGTGATGGAAGGTGTCCCTAGAGAGAAGGGACTTGGAATGAGATGAGCTTAAAGATCCTTACCAATCAAAACCATGCTGTCATTTTGTCATAATGCCCTCAAAGGAAGGTATGGCCCTGCCTGATGGAAAATTTGAAGTACAAGACTTGGCCTTAAAAATTATTTATCAATCATTTTTTGGTTTTAAATAAAAGAAAGCTTTCGGCTATTGGAGAACATGAGAAGGTTCCCTAAAAGTTGTGGAATTATCTTGTGTTCAGGAGGTGGTATTCTGTGGTTTGGTCTTGTGTGCCTTCAAAACATCCATTTTCCAACCCCAAAATCTTCATGGTCCTTCACAGCTGATTTTGTCCCTTCTTTTTGACCTGCAGCCGTGGTTGGAAGTTCCTGTGCATTTTAATGTTTTCAATTCTGAGTTAGAGGGAAAACTATGAAACACATTGTTCACAAAGGAGCCTTTCCAGCTGAGCTTGTGTCCAGCTCCTGACCAAATCTGGGCAGCCCAGATGCTCCTGGGGAGCTGCTTTGCTGGAGTTTTGAAGTCACTTACAGAGAATTGTTGTGAACAAGGTCTGGGCATGAGAGGTGCCCAGCCAGGTGGGCAGGGAGCAGTGGTGGGGAAATGGGAGATGGATAATTATCCCCAGCATAAGAACTCTTGATTTAGATTTAAAAAAACCTACAAAGGAAGATGGGAAAGCAAGCTTAAGGAGATCATTGACTTAAAGTCTTACTACAAGTGAAGATCATCCTTCTTTGCTCAGCATCTGTTAGGAAACAAGTTCTAATTCACACAGAGATCATTGCCATTATTCATTGCCCAGCCATGAGCTTTGTCACTGCTTTTCAGAGCAGCAAATACAGATCAGTTTTAAATGGAGAGAGGTTTAGTGTTTGACACCAAATGACAGTGCTGGTAAGAATTCACAGTTTATAGCTTTTTCCCTTCCATTAATTTCATCCCTCCTGCCAAAGCTATCATGTATTACTAGCTCTTACCCTGGCTGCTGTATCACTGTGGGATGTTTGCTCAAAACCAAGTAAATTTAATCAGAAGAACAGTCAAAAAGAACAATCCAAAAGCCCTCTATTAAATATAAAACTACCCACATAAATGTTGACTCAATGGTCACAGGGTTTCTGGTTCCCTTCATGTGCTATACAGGGGGGCAGAGTATTTTATCTTTGGGGAACTGTCTGTCTCCAGGGATAGTGATGGATTGATGGGAATTTTTCTGCTCCCAGAGTTGTTTAATTCCAGTTTGTGTATACAATTTTCTGTATGGCATCTTGGAACAATAGAAACTTGGCAAAAAGCGCAAGTAGTAGTGAGTATCTGGGACTTCTATACCAGAGTGACGTTTTTATAGAGGTGTAAGAATCAGCAGAGAAGATTGACTTTCCTTACCTGTTTCCTCTTATCCTTGTTTGGTTCCACCTGCTTTTCTTCCATGTACTGGGTCATCTGTGCTGCTGATTAAAAAAGCTGAGGGTAGTGGTCAGTTCCCCTGGGGTTGTGCAGACCTTCAGAGGGACCTTGATATGTCAAAGAGATGGGCAGAGAGAAACCTTCTGAAATTCAGCAAAGGCAAATGCAGGTCCTGCACCTGGGGAGGAACAACCCAGGCACGAGCACAGGCTGGGGGGGGACCTGCTGGAGCAGCTCTGAGGGGAAGGACCTGCGGATCCTGGGGGACAAGGAGCTCTGCATGAGCCAGCAGGGTGCCCTGAGGGCTAAAAAAGCCGGTGGGATCCTGAGGTGCCTCAGGAAGAGCATTTCCAGCAGGTCAGGGAGCGACCCTGCCCCTCTGGCCAGCCCTGGGAGTGCCTCGGGGTGCTGTGTCCATCCCTCTGCAGGGCTGTGTCCATCCCTCTGGGTGCTGTGTCCATCCCTCTGGGTGCTGTGTCCATCCCTCTGCAGGGCTGTGTCCATCCCTCTGCAGGGCCATGTCCATCCGTCTGGGTGCCGTGTCCATCCCTCTGGGTGCTGTGTCCATCCCTGGCCCCTCAGCACAGCAGGGACCTGGAGCTCCTGCAGCGGGGCCAGCGGAGGCTGCGCAGATGATTCAGGGCCTGGAGCCTCTCCCTGCCCAGGAAAGGCTGAGGGAGCTGGGGCTGCTCAGCTCCAGAGGAGCCCCAGCTGAGAGGGGCCCTCAGCCCTGGCTGTCCCTGTGTGCAGGGAGGGCTCAGAGCAGGGCCCGGGCTCTGCTCCGGGGGGCCCAGCAATGGCCCCAGAGGAACGGGCAGGAACTGATGCCCAGGGAGCTCCCCCTGCACAGGAGGCAGAACTTCTGCCCTGGGCAGTGCCCCAGCCCTGCCCAGATTGTCCAGAGGGGCTGTGCAGGCTCCTCCCTGGGGCTGTTGCAGAGCTGTGTGGGCACACTGCTGTGCCCTGTGCTCTGGGATGGCCCTGCTGGAGCAGGGAGGGGGCACCAGATGAGCCCCTGGGGGCCCCTCCAGCCTGACCCAGTTTGTGCTTTTGGGATTCTCATTCTCTGCTGTTCAGTGGGGAGAAACGTTCAACCTCTGCCATTTCAGTGGCAGCAAAGAGCTATAATTTTCTTCTGTCTCAAAGCAATGCCATGCCAGCCGCTGCTATCAAATTTTAATAGTATTTTCCCACTTCTTTCTAAATGAGAATGTGGGGTTATTGCTTTAGAAGGCAGATGTGTTGTCCCAGCTCACAATGTCCATGTAGTTGGGAACTGTTTCATCCCTTTATCTCTGCCTGGATCAGCGTGGTCAGAACTGTTTTCCCTTTTTATACCATCAGTGTGCTGATGGTAGTACATTACCTCTAGTGCAGGTACGTGTGTGTAGAGGTCCATTCCCCTCCCCTCAACGGTGGGACACCACACAGTGTCTTAATTTGTGCTTTTACAGGTACTTGGGGTGCTTAGATGTTTGAAACCTATTTCCAAATACAATATAATCTTTTAAACCTCAGGGCACTGAGGTATGCCAGGAATTTTATTCATTGAGATTTATGCAGTAAGTTAGAAAAAAGCTGAACTAACACAGCATTTACCTGGTATAAAACTGAGGCTTCTTAAGGACATCAGGTGCCTTTTCTTTTCCCAAATCCTTTGGATGCAAAGCACAGAATTTTTGCTGATTTATTGTTCCAAAATTTCTATGGGCCAACAAATTAGTGATGTAAGTAAGTAGTGTAAAGGTATGAGTGTATGGCAGAAAATATTATAAATTGATACCTCTGCCCATTGTCCTCAAACTTTGCTGGTTCTAATAATCAGATGAGTGGTTTTCACATAAAATTTAACACCACAGACATTAGTACAAACCTATTACCAACTTCCCTTCCTCCCAGAGCTGATTTTTGAGCATTTGCATTGTGTTAACATTTGTGGGGAATCTCCAGAACCTGAGGGAAGTTGTCTCAAGGAAACACAAAGTTGTCAAAAACTTATTCATGCCAATGGTGTTTGGCCTTGCATTTAAGAGCAGATGGTCCAAAGCTTCCAGGAAGGCATCTCTAGCCTTTTTTCCAACTTCAGGGTGCTTTTGAGGGTTCAGGTGTCCCAGCAAACACCTTTTGGTTGAATTTTCAGTTACATCTTTAGCTTTTTACATGCTTATCCCCTTCGTTTTTAGAGGGAAGAGTTGTGTAACCTGTGGATTTAACTTGGCTGGAATGGCACTGTCCATCCAGCTTCAGAAACAGTTCTAAAACAGCCATGTCATATTCTTGTGGGTGACATTTCTGGCTTCTTATACCTTGGTGTCCTTTAGAAGGTCTGCTGGGATAGGATGTACTGACTTGGTCAAGGTCCAGGGGATTTTTTTCTGGTTTTTGGGGCAAAGGGAGATACCACATGCAGTGTATGAGAATTACACAAGGCACTCTGCAGAAATAAGAGGAAATGCTCAGCTGTGGATTGGATTATAAGGGTCATGGTCTAAGAGATGTGCTAGTGGCTGTGATAAGGGAGCGAGAGTGGAGAAGATGCTGCCAGAGACTACAGCACCTGGAGAGGATCCCAGCTCCCTCCTGACTGGTCTTATCCCTGGACTGCAGTTTTAATTCATTTCCAATCAGGTTCAGAGTCTAGGTTGGCTTTCCGAGGGAGGTAGGGCATGGCATCACAGCCTGTGAATGTGAAAGACTGTGGGTTTTACCAAAATTCTCATTTCTGACCAGCAACAGCCACTGCAGGGTCCCAGTTAAATGTGTACAGCAGGCGTGGTTCAACTGGTGTCTGTCCCAAGCACGATGGACCCTCCCAGTGTTTTACAACTGAGGAGTGTCCAAAGCAGAGCAAGATGTGTTCCCCTCCAGTTTCATACCTCTTCATACAAAACCCCGAGAGATCATCCCCCAGTACCTGAAACTGGAGCTGTAGCCCAGTGTCTGCAGGCAGAAGGGGGCAAAATTTAATTGAGTCAGCACTAAGGATTGAGTTAACCCGTGGAGAATCACAATCTGCACAGAATTAATTCAGCTTAAGTTTTTTCCCCTGGATTTTTATAGTAATACCAGCAGAATGCTGCAGCATTTGGACACTCATAAAACAGAAATACTACAGCTTGAAAAATATTTCATGCTGCTCCTGAGATGAAAGCAAGCCCTGGAGAGCTGGAGAACTGTCAGGCAAACCCCAGTGTGGCACAGGCTGCTGTGAGCAGGGGCGTGCTGGGGCTGTCCCACACACTCCGAGTGCTGCCTCGCAGTCTCCAGTGGGGCTGCTCAGGACCCTTCAGGAGGGAAGATGGATCATGAGCAGATGTCCCAGAGCGATGGAGATGGACTGTCCAGTGGGCTCCTCTCCCACAGGATCACAGCTCCTTTCAGGGATCCACAGCCTTGGCTCCTCACTTCTGTGACAAAGACAGGAAAAGCAGAGAGGTGCAAATGAGAAATATAAGCTGAGAGCATTATTGATAGGGCAAACCAGTCCCCACGCTGCATGAGTCATGTAATCCACAGTCTTTTCAAGCTTCATTGCAGAGAACTGAGGTGCATGGAGGATGGTTTCAATTTCCAAGCAGGGCTTTCTGACCACTCATGCTTTTGAAAAGTAAAAATAATATCTTGGCTCAGGAATGACTGCAAAGCAGAGGTATTCTGCTGTTGGCCTGTTGCCTGCTCACCCTCTTGAAGTGGAGCTTATGTATTGTGATGGAAACATAACAGCTCCCCCTGCCAAGGAACAGGTCATTCCTACTGCTGCTGGGGAACCAGGAGATATTGCTGTGAGTAGAATACCTGAACCAAAGGGAATCAAAGAGGATGAATTCTGGATAAATTTACAATTTGGAGTTACACCCGAATTCCTTTTAATAGGAAAAATAATTTGACTTGCTTTGGGTTCTGTCCTGGTGAAAACATCCCAGAAATGCTCATTTAAAAAGAGATTACACCTGATTCTGAGGCCAAAAGCACTTCTTCAGAGTGCTTTGCTGGTGTTTTAACCATGAACCTTTATAGTCTGAGCATATTCTCCCACAACAGTGGGTGCTTGGTATTCCTCAGCACCAGTATGTGAGGAATACTGGAAATGAGGACTGCAGATTTCCTAAACTTTCCTAAACTTTTCTGACACTGCCTAAATAGCAAAGCTCTGATGCTTGTAATAGAAAATGAAATAAATCAGTTGATACTGGATAAGCTGTGAATTTTATAAACCACTCATTTTTTATCAGAATTATTATTTTGATGCATTCATATGTTAGTGAGGGCAAAAGAGGCTGCTCCATCCCTGGCAGTGTCCAAGGCCAGGTTGGATGGGGCTTGGAGCAACCTGGGATAGTGGAAGGTGTCCCTGCCCATGGCAGGGGGGGGGACTGGATCATATTTAAGGTCCCTCCAACCCAAACCAGTCTGTGATTCTGTGATGATTCTGTAACTCTGGACTTGACTGTAGGAGGAACCTTCCAGAAATACCTGGGTACAGCCCTGGATGATGATTTACTGAACTTTTTTTTCAATAACACTGAAGTGGTAAAGCTGGACAATATCTGAGTTACCTCTGCTGAAGCCCCAGAAGTTGCTCTGTAGCTGAGGGTGTGATTCAAACCATTAAAGGCAGTTGGTTGTTCAGTTGTAACTGGGGGATATTTTTTGAGAACCACAGAAGTCTGGCCTGTGGGTTTGGATTCTTTGCAGAAGCACTTCAAAGCATTAAGGGGAGGGGAAGGTATTAGAAAATGTGAGCCTGAAGAAGTTCTGCCTGTGTATCCTCAAGAAATGAGAAACCAGGAGAATGTATCTTTGAGTGGGGTCTAGAGATTTCAGTTCTGTCTATGTATAAAACAGCTGAAGGAATGCCAATGGACTTCACAGAAGGGCAATGATTTGGGGAATCTACTTTAAAACAAAGTGTAAAGTGCTATAAAACATGCCTTTTTTCAAGAAAGAACTATGGAAATAGAACAAGATTCACAAGTAATTCATCTCAGGCTGTAGACTGGTGTGTATGACTCTGCAGCAAGAACATTAATATCTGTTAAATTCTCCAAATTAGCTTAAACATTCCAGAGAAAGGATGTAATTCTCAGTTGTATAGGGAAGGAATTCACCCTTCCCCCAGTCTTTCTACTTCCCAGGGACTCAAGAGAAATGCTAATATCAAGTCAACCTATTTTTGTTCCCCCCTTTAGTAATCGGGTCCAGATTGGTGGTGAGTGAAACCTGGTCCTGTCAGAGGAGTTTCGTGTGCTGGATCAGGAAGGGCTGGGTCCACCGGGGAGATGGGTGTTGGGTGTCCAACCCAGGCTGGCAGCTCACTCACAGACTCCACAGAGACAAGAATTTCAGTTCACGTGAGGTTTTGTGGTGCGTTGTTCACCTCTTACTGAGGCAAAGCTTGTAAGCTGCTTGTACTTCAAAATAAGTAGAGATGCAGGACTACAGTGAGCAATATTCGTTGATCTATCATGACTCCTTGTCTTCACTTTAATTAACCAGGGTACTGCCAGCCCTAATTAGGTTTGGGGAAGATTTTAGCTTGTTTTCGCCAGCTGGCTGTTGGAAGAAGCAAGAAAACAAAGTTGTGTCTGTCACAAAGCCCAGCGAGGAATGGGGAGGAGAAGCACCAGGAGGAGGTTTTTCAGGATACATAGAATGATTTGAATAAACAGATTTTTAACCTGTCCGTTGTACCTGGGCTTATGTTCAGCCCTTAGGTGGTCAGCGGTGCCATCTTGTGTTAGGTGGGTGGTATTTTTGGGAAATGGTGGATACAGATTCTTAAGAGCCCTTAGGAAAAGATTTTGGAAGAGCCTTTGAAAACTCCTGGTGTGAAGTAAGAAGAGCAGCGAGGCTTATAGGTCTCTGAGAAAGGCAGAGGATGACCAGCTGTCACGAAAAAAACAACAACAACAAAAAAATTTGCAGCTGCAACATTTGTGTTAAAGGAACTTTAGACGTAGACTTTTCATTTAAATTGTGGCTTTTTTTCATCCTGTTCCAATAGCAACAGTGCATGGGATGGTTGCATGTGGGTTTCTCTGAAAATAGTCACTGTTGTCGAACACTGGAACAGGCTGCCTAGGGACATGGTGAATCCCCATCCCTGGAGCTGTCCAAGGAAGGCCTGTACATGGCACTCAGTGCTCTGGGCTGGTGACAAGGTGGGGATTTGGTACAGGTTGGACTCCATGGTCTTGGAAGGATTTTCCAACCTCAGTGATCCTGTGATTGTCTGATTCCATATCGTGATGATTTCATTGATGCATCTACTGCCAATGCTTGATGGAAAAGCAGGGAAACACTGATGAAAATAGATGTAATCCCTGCCCTTTCTCAGTGCCTTCCACTCAGAAGCTGACTGTGAGGTTGTGGATGCCCCAAAGCAGGAGGACTCTTGTGATTCCCAGTGTGTTTAACAAGGAATGGGGACTCCAACACCTCCCTGGGCAGCCCCTGCCAAGGTCTGAGCACCCTTTCCATGGAGAAATTCCTGCTGCTGTCCAAGCTGAGCCTCCCCTGGCCCAGCCTGAGGCCGTTCCCTCTGCTCCTGTCCCTGTTCCCTGGGAGCAGAGCCCGACCCCCCTGGCTGCCCCTCCTGGCAGGAGCTGTGCAGAGCCAGCAGGGCCCCCTGAGCCTCCTTTGCTCCAGGCTGAGCCCCCCCAGCTCCCTCAGCCCCTCCTGGGGCTCCAGCCCCTTCCCAGCCCCGTTCCCTGCCCTGGACACCTCCAGCCCCTCAGGGTCTCTCTGCCTGGGAGGGCCCAGAACTGGGCACAGCCCTGGGGGTCCCTCAGCAGGGCCAGCCCAGGGGACGGGCACTGCCCTGGCCCTGCTGCCCCCCCAGAGCTGCCACAGCCCAGGGGCCATCGGCCTCTTGCCCCCCTGGGCCCCCCTGGCACCCCTGGGCACCCCTGGGCACCCCTGGGCCCCCCTGGACACCCCTGGGCCCCCCGGGCACCCCTGGCACCCCTGGCACCCCTGGGCTCGTGTCCAGCCCCTGCCCCCAGCACCCCCAGGGCCTTTCCCTCTGGCCCTTCCCGGCCACTCTGCCCCAGCCTGGAGCCCTCACGGGGGCTGTGAGCCAAGGGCAGGGCCTGGCACCCGGCCTGGCTGAACCTCATGGACCCAGCCTGTCCAGATCCCTCTGCAGAGCCCTCCTGCCCTCCAGCAGAGCAACACCCCTGCCCAAAACCTACGGGTGTGGTTTTGATTTTTGCTTTTCCTTTTCTTTTTATATTCTGCCCTGTGGAAAAGATCAGAATGTCTGTCAGAACGTCTTTGTGTCCTCCAAACAGTAATTTCTTGTGACTCGTGGAGCAGGGTGTTGCTAGAGCTGTGTCTGCCTGTACTCACAACAGAGGAGTTGTGACAGAAAATAAATGGGGAACTCTGGTCATAAAGGCATTCCCAATTGCACTTTCAGTACAGTGTTCTTCATGGCGTGCTTTTGATGATCTTTTTGGGAGAAAAATAGTAGGTACTGTAGTTTGGTGGTGTGCTTATTACTCAAGATGGTCCTTGACTAAATTTCTATTTATTAGCAGTGCAGTAGCATTGTGGGGTCCCAGCAGAGTTGAAAGTTTTATGGTGGGAAGAGACTGAAACCAATCCCCACTCCAAGAGCTGGTCTGGAGGCCTGAGAGAAAAGGGTTGTCAGAGGTGATAAGCTGAGGTACAAAGGTGGGGCTGGGGTCTTTGCAACTTCCTCCCACCACTCTCTCCAGTTTCTAAAGAATCTTAAATAAGTCATCCAAACCTTTTAGATTTTCAGTTTTCTAAGACAAAGATTGATTTTCAAGGGAAGATAACAAGTACAAAAAAAATTTGCTATTTCTATTGCGGGAAAATATTTAAAAAGTTGTTTGAGCATGAAAGGCTGTTTTGAGGCATTTTGGGAGTTTAAAAACCAAGACAATTTTCAGCAGAACCAGAGTGGTTTTTTTTTGTTGCAACTGTTGACCAAATTAGAAATACTTCTCTAGGTTGACCATTAGTGTTAGGAGACTTTTGACCTCAAAAGGACATTTCAGAGCTGATGTCCAGTTCCTGTAGTAATGCTCAGCCTGGCAGCTTCCCTAAGGCAAAGCAGCTCAGCCAGGATTCAACACAAGAGGTTTCTGCACTGAGATCAATCCATGCACAAATGTGCAGTGAAGCCTGACTGCAGCACGTGAAGAAATCTGTGGAATAAAACCTTGGGGAACACATTTGGCCTTCACATAACGAAGTGGGTCCCTGGGAAATCTGGAAAACACAGGGCCCTGCAGATGACTCGGGGTTTTGGTTAAGTGGTGTTCTGGAAATTAAAGTTTATAACTGTACAGGGAAGGCAGCTTAGGCCATGGAAGAAGTGGAAAAATCCCTAAGTGACGCTGGAGGATCTATGGGATTAACATTTCTGAGTGGGAAGGGTTATCCTGGATGCAGAAATTACAAGTACCAAGTCAGAAAATAAATCTGTTGGTAAGACTTGCCTCTTTGGGCACCCATCAAAACAGGATGCAGACAGGGAGCAAAAAGGAAGTAAAGAAGTAATTAAACCAAATAATGTTATAATAACAGATGAGTGCTGCTGCTGCCATAGGAGTGATGGGCTTCTGGGAATGACTGGGTTTGGAAAATAAAAGGGGTTTACTGCTAACCAAGCAACTGTGACCATTTGTTCTCGCCAAATCACTGCCATGAAAAGTTCTGTTTCCTGTGGCACATTTAATAAAATTCAGAGCAAAATTTTCATTTTGGGGTGCATGGAAGTAAATATTTACAGCATAAGGGATACACACAGACCTTTTCTTTCCATTAAATCAGAACATCCTCTTCCAGAATACTTGGCAGCACGTGCTGGAGGCCAGCCCTTGGCAGGGTGGCTGCAATTCATTCCTGCTCGTGTACCTGCAGGGACTCAGCAAAAGCAGAGGAGAGCTAAAGCAAGAGGTTTCCAATTCATGCATAGTTCAGTTTCTACCTCATGCCCCCGGTGAGCTCTTCAAGAAGGAGTAATTCCAGTTCAGGGCTGTTTATCCCTTCCCTCTGGAGCAGTGGCAGAGCTCCAGCCCTGCTCTGTGTCCCGCAGGGATCTGCTCTCCCTGGGCTGGGTGCCAGGCCCTGGCAGGGCCCCAGCTGTGATCAGGGTATCGAGGAGCAGCATCTCTGCCCAAACACAAACACCCCTCTGGGGAATGCCCGGCTCAGCTGCGGGGGAGATGGGATTTGATAACGTCACTTTGGCTGCCGGCCATCCCAGCAGATGATTTATTATTTTCTGTAAGAATCTGCTTTTAAAGCTTCTCCTATAGTGTTACGGGTGATATCACTCAATGCTAAATACTTACAAGATCTGTTTCAGTCTCAGAATGTGTGCAGAGGTACAGTCTTGGCAAAAATGCTTGGGTCCTGTCTGTTTATTGGTAAGATTTGTAGCTTGTACCTCTTCCTCTTTGGTTGTAAAAGTAGAATTTGGAGTTATTATTGTGTGTTCTCCTTTCTTTTTTCTATGTGTATCTAGGAGGGGTGATCCAGCCCTTTTCATGTTTATCACACACTGTAGGTGTTTGCAAGTACTGTGGAAGTATAAAAGATGAACACTGAAGGCCCAAAGGGTACCCAACGAAGCCACTGTTCCCTTAGGTGGATGTAGGACCAAAGCAGCTCAGTCAGTGAGGTGAGCATGGGAGGGAAATGACTTTCCACTCCTGAAGGTCAGAAGTGAATTACTCACCTGGAAAGCAAGGATGAGGAATTGTCTGGCCTTGGAGTCATTTGGCTTTACCTCCAGATGATAAAGTTTGTATCTCCCCTGCTCCTTATTGTTGGGCTGGGCTGGGCTGTGCCAGGTTATGCTTTAAGACGTCCTATAGCTCTCGCTGATTATTAATGCAGCAAAGCTCAATATAACAACCTGGGAATGTGAGTTATTCCTACATCAGTGTGGCCCTTGCTTGGGATCTGAGCACAAGTTCTGTTTTCACTGCAGTGTCACTGCAGCAGGTGGAGGTCCTGGAGCTGAGGAGGTTTGGGTGTGTGCTTCCACCTCCCTTTCCTGCAAGGCCCATGGACCATCAGAATGGACCATCCATTTGTGTGCCCAGGTTCCTCGGAGTGCCATGGAAGTGAGGTTGAGGAGAAAGTGAAAGACTTTCAAACTGAAAGAGGGGGATTTTAGATTAGATATATGGAAGAAAATCTTCATTGTTCTTGTACTGAGGCCCTGGCACAGGGTGCCCAGAGAAGCTGTGGCTGCCCCATCCCTGAAAGTGTCCAAGGCTATGTTGGACAGGGCTTGGAGCAACCTGGGATAGTGGAAGGTGTCCCTGCCCATGGCAGGGGGTGGCACTGGGGCATCTTTATGACCTCTTCCAACCCAAACCATTTTGATTCTATGGGAATGGGGATAAGATGCTGCATAAGCACGTACTCTGCTTGTCACAGGTCTGGTGTCTCTCCATGTCAGTCAGCGTCTTCCATTGACAATGTGCGTCTTCCACTGACACCAGATGGATGAGAAAGTGATTCCTGGGCCACCATGGAAAAGAAACATTTACACATTTAAATCGTTCTACAGAATCTAATCTTGCCTCTTGCAGTGAATCTTTTGTATTCCATTCCTACAAAAAATATTGCCTGGTCCGAGTCCTTCACTGCCTGACACTTGTGGGAGGAATTCTCAGCCCCTTATTGAAGATGAAGGGTTAGAACTGCAGTGATTAAAACTAGAAGGAAAATATTTTCCTTGAATTCTTGGGTTTGCTGGGAGCTTTTACCAAGACATGGTGATCAATGTGGTAACAAATCCAGATGTGCAGTTTAGGGTATAGGGAGTGGAGTTCACTTATTCTTTTTTGCCAGGAGAACAAGGAGTTAAAGAGTAAGTGACTTACAGATGGGTTTCTGGAGAAAATCTGGAACTCCCATATTCTCTGGGATGCTCCAGTCAGGCATTCCTACTGCAGAAAATGAAAACTGAGGAACAGTGGATCTGTGGCCTTGTAGCTCACCTGAGTTTGCCCAGGATGGATTGCTAACAAAGGGAAATTACAATGTCCATTTCTGATGTAAGGTCCCAGGAAACAGTGGTGGCTGAGTATCCAACTCTTGTCATAGCTCATTAATGCTCCCTGTAGTTAATGAGCCTTCATTGATTCTGCCAGGCCAGGTAATTTGCATTTCTTTCATTGGAGCACCTTAAGTACATCCTTACACATTTCCCAGTTATCTCTTCACAGTCTGACCAGTGCTGGAATAAGGAAGATGTGCCAGAGCTCTTATTGATGGATTCACTGGTCAAACCCTGGGCTAAGTGGTTTTGTCATATTTAGCTGGTGCAAACAAATCCAACAGAAGCATCAATTGTTTTTCCTGCCCTGCAAAGGTTCCCTTTGTACCAGTACTGGCACAAGGACAAGGCCGTGAGCAGAAATCCAGGGAGCAGAAGTATACATAAATGCCTCTACAGAACACACTTATTCCCATTCTGAGCCCAGGTCCTGGAAAATTGCCCTTTAATTGGTCAAAAATCACCAAGTTATGATCTCATGAATCACAAGAGGAAAAGGTTTATTTGTGTTAAAAGTAAAAATGATTGAAGTTCATCTAAAAATTGCAGAGCATGTGTCAGGCATGACTAAAACACACTGAACTGCAAATTTTAAATATCTTACAAAAGCTGTTGTCTTAGGGACAACATTGTTCAAACCAACTGGCAAAAAGAGCTGTAAGAAATCTGCCTAGATACCACTACTTATCATCAGCTGCTGCAGAAACTGGGAAAGAGCCTGGCATTTTCTGTTTGGGAATCTGAAAACTGTGCAAACCAACAGTGTTTTCTCTGAAATAGTCAGCTGAGCATGTGCCATCCCTCTGAAGGACACATGTTAGCATGCAAGGGGATTAGTTCTGGATAATCTGGAATGTTAATTATGTCAGTACCTTCAATTTGTCGTAGGAACTTTCTGGTAGGGGACTTTGAGATTAAAATAAAAACAAAATAAAAGAAGCTCAGCATATTGTTTTGATGTAATTAAAACCTTCCCCGGTGTCTGTACTATGTTGAATTGATCACAGGAGGTGGGAAGTGTACTAGTGGCTGTGGTTCAATTCATGTGCAGGATATGCTGGGCAAAGGAGATGGAAAGAGAAGCAATTAATCACCACAAGTGACAAACACACCTGACTCTGTAGGTACTTTATGAGGTGATTTGATAGACAGAAATGGCTTTGGGGGTGGGTGTGTAGCAGGTGATGAAGATGTTATGGTTTAGAGCAGTTCCTGTGGGTGCATCAGTCCAGGGCAGGGCAGGAGCAGTGTCCGCACAGCAGAACAGACTCCTGTGTATGTGAACAGGAATCTCAGCAGGTTGGTTTGGCCTGTGGGGGTTGAGTGGCTGTGGGTTTGCTATTGTTACCACAGAACCATGGAATGGCTTGGGATGGAAGAGAATTTCCACTGCCACCCCCTGCCATGGGCAGGGACACCTTCCACTGTCCCAGGCTGCTCCAAGCCCCGTCCAACCTGGCCTGGGACACTTCCAGCGATGGGGCAGCCACAGCTTCTCTGGGAAACCTGTGCTAGGGCCTCCCAACCCTCACAGGGAAGAATTTCTTTTGTATTTTTGACTTAACTCTGCCCTCTATCAGTTTGAAGCCATTCCCCCTTGTCCTGTCCCTCCAGGCCCTTGGAAATCGACTCTCTTCATCTTTCTTGTAGCTTTTTCATGTACTGCAAGGCCAAAATGAGGTCACCCCAAAGCTTCTCTTCTCCAGGCTGAACACCCCCAGCCTTTCCTCACAGCAGAACTGCTCCATCCCTCTGAGCATCCTGGTGCCTCCACTGATCTAATCTATTCCAGTGCCTGATGCCTTATTTTAATTTGCTGCACAGACTTTGCTATCACTGTACCCATGGCACAGAATCTGTCAGACATCCTGGATCATGTGTCAGGTGTAACCTGTTTAAACTAGGCTGTCCCTGGACTGACAGGGACATCACCAACAGCCCTTTCCCTCCGTTCCTCTGCATAAACAAGTCATGGACATCTTTGTAACTAATTCCAGCCACTGCAGAAGGGAAGCGGAACAAACCTTCATATGGATTTACAATACAGGAAATAATTCTCTCTGTGTTCATTCTCACACTTGGATGGTAGAAAGTAGCAGCAGAGTGACACATCTGAGAGGTGGTCCTGCCCTGTGCTGTGGGGATCTGTGTGTCCTTTACTGTCTCTGTGAAGCCAAGGAGGTCACAGCTGCTACAGGGCCCTGTGCGGGCACAGCTTTGTCCCCTTTCTGCAGGTGTGTAGTAGGGTCTGGGAGGAAGAGGCAGGTGAGTGGGAAGCAGGGCAGATGCACAGACCCAAATCTCTAGTTCCAGTGCCAGTGGTTCTTGTACAGTAAAGTCTGTGTAGAGCTGTCAAGAAGAACACTGTGCAGTGCAGGAATTGTTCTGAATACTGCAAACTGTTGGTTATGGGTCCTTGCCATGGGCTGGGGCACCTTCTTCATCTTCCTCCTTGGAGGTGGAGGTGCCCATTCACTGCAGATGTCTTGTCTCTGTCCCATCAGAGCTGAGGAGAAGAAGTTGCTGTGCTTGCCAGATGCCTTTGCTTTTTCCAAACAGCAATGAACTGCAAAAGTTAACTTGAAAAAATCCATCTCCATCCCAAAAACTTGTACACATCTGTACAAGTGGTTATGGAGATTAATGCAGTGTACAGGGTCAGAATTCCCACTGACATTTACTCAGTTTGTCCAAACAAGCGAGTGGAAACCTCCTGTGAGTAAGAACTGCTCTCTGCATCACTGTGCAGGCATTTAACAGCTCGGGTGCCAGTTTCCCTGCACACATATTTGTAAAATTTAAGTGCTGTAAAATATAATACTGGGAGCAAAAAATCATAGAGACAGTGTGGTTTTAGTAAGTTTTAAGACCTAAATACAGAAAAATAAGCAAAACTGCAGTTATCACTGTCTTGTGACCATGCTTGGACCTAAAATCAGTCCTAATACAGACAGCTTTTCAGGGAAGATGGGAAATGCATGTAAGATAGACTTGAGCAAAACATTCTTGTGTGCTAGTGATCAATGTCTAACGTGATGCTGAGGTGCAATGGTAGCTGTGTAAGGCTTGCAGAAAGGTCATCACCTCTTAAAACATGGACAGTGCCCTGAACCCAGCATGAGGAACCAGCTCTGCTGCCATGGGGTTACTGCTCTGCCCCACACTGGCCACGCCTCAGTGCAGACACTCCCGTGTCTCAAAAAAAAGGTGCTCTCTGATCCTCTGGATGATGAACAGTAGATAAAAAAACCCACATATTTTGGGTCCTATGATCAATGTGCACTGATCTCAGTGTGCAGGTTTGGGCACAGCTGCTGTAAGGATATTATTTGCATTTGGAAGCAGCATTATATTTGCTGTAATAAAATAAAGAAAGCCGCTTTATTCAGTGTTTAACTCCCTCCCAGTCCTTCCCAGTGATGACAATACTATCATTACAACAACATGAGCTGTGAATGCAGACTTTAAATCAGTGTAAAGGTGCTGTGGAGTAATGTGTTGATTTCCATATGGGAAAAAAATTGTATCATCAGAGAGCATCTTCCTACTGGTGTAATTCAAGGCACAGTGCTGTTTTCAATAATGTAATGATGCTAATTTATGGCTTAAAATTGACAAGGTCAATTTATTTGGCAGCCATGTATTTGGCAGCCAGCTTGACAATATGAAGAATTGACACAAAACAGGGCAGAGATATCCTGTCCTGCTCCCAAGTCTGATAACAGCACAGTATTTCAGTGATGTTCAGTCAACTCCTTTGGCACAATATCTCTTCATTATGTTCTTCAACCAGGTGTGCCACAAGGCCGGGTCAAACCTGAATTGCATCCCCAAATTGTGAGACTCTCCAACGTCGGGTTTTGCCATGGTGAGTGAATCAGGCAATGTGCTACTATTGTTATTCCAACTTATTTTATTGGGATGTGTGCTGGTTCCCAGTGTGAAGGCAAGATGATATTTAGTGGATATTAATGTCTGGAAGAAATATTGGTCCCAGTTCAGCAGTTGTTCTGCTGGTGTTGGATGCCGAGTCCCAACAGGAATGTTCAGGGAGCTCTGTCTCGACACAGCTCAGAGCAGAGGGAAGATAACTTGCCTTTTTCCATGTTCAGCATTTCCCACCCTCTGTAACCCCAAACCACTGGCTCTGCACTGTTAACAGGGAGATAAAATGGTAACAACACATTTGTATCCCAATCCACTCTAAACCAGGAGCAGGTCTTGCCATTCCAGGGCAATCCCGAGGTGAGGATATCTGTACAGCTCCAACCTGAGAATCAGCAATGATCAACAACAGAAAATCCTACAAACCATGGAAGGATGGCAACGAGTGTTGCCCTGGGTAGAGCACTACCCATTTAATTTACAGGGTTTCCAATACATCTCTGAAACGGAATTATTTTCTGTTCTCTGCTCAATAAATCAACACAGATTTATAAACTTTTTGCACTTCTGTGTTCAGGAGGGGTGTGACACCCCTGCTCCTGTAAGTAGAGATTATTTCAGACACAGATTTTTGTTAGTAAAAATAGATTAATTCTATTTTTGCATGTTAATTAGATTCAGTGCAGAAATCATTGAAGCAGATGCAGCAGCCCAGTTGAATTCAGTTAAGGATCATGTTCTGAATGATGATGAAAGAGAAGAAATGTGTTACACTACACTGAATAAAAGAAGGGGTGGTGGAAGGGTGTTACTGAGTTTGCTGCTTTGATTTGTAGGCATATGAAATAGCCTGTCAGTTTCTTCAACCAAGTACATAAATTGCTTAAATTTTGGTTACGTGTTCTCTGTGTTTGCTGTTATCATTGGGAGCAGTTTTATCAGACTTCAGTCCCTGTGGTACTTCAGAGAGTTGTAGGAATGCAAAGCTATCTGAAGGTCATTTGCACTCTGAGCTGCAGCAATCACTGGCTGCTGTCAGCTCTTATCACAGTGTTGATGTGTATCATAATCGTTGTGCAGGGAAAGGAGAGATGTACTGGAGGTGCTCTGAAACAGCAGCAGAAAGTGTGGGTTTCATTAGAAGGCAGAAAGACATTTCCCTGTCAGCTCCAGCCATGACCCCTTCATACAGTGAGATGCAATGGCTTTGTGATGATGGAGACTGCTGACACTGAGGCAGGCACTTGGAATGCTGTCTGCACCGCTGGCAGGTGTCCAGATGTGTTCTGGGAGGGCCACAGGGCAGGAACATTGAAATAACCTTGGGTTTGTGCCAAACTCACTCTGTGGCAGTTGAACAAGACTCACCAGAGAGGCTGTCGAGCCTCCACTCTTGGGAGACTTCTCAAGACCAGGCTGGTTAAAGCCTTGAGCAGCTTGATCTGGTCTCACAGCTGGCTGGCTTTGATCAGGAGAATAGAGTCCAGGACTTTCTGAGGTCCCTTCCAACCTGGATTGTCCTGAGAGGATCTCCAGAGTAGGCTCTGCTTGAAAATGGAGGGCTCAGTTGGAGAGTATTGAGAGGAGGAGGTTGTCAGAAGCTCCCCTGACCTCTGAGTCTGCACAGCTCATTCTGCTGACACTGGAGAATTCGTCCTGGCTGTGCATCCACATCATGGCTGTTTAATGGTTATGTCACAGTAAATCCTTCCCTACCTTCCATGGAAGCTGCTGAAGTCCTTTGGGGGTCCCAGCCCTCGTAGGGACTGTGTGGTGCCACATCACTGGAATGGTGCTGTCCCAGCAGCAGAGGGGATTGTCAGGTCTGCTTAACTCCAGCCACTCTGCTTTGTAGCCTCCACTCAGCAATTACACCTGCAGCTCACAACGTTCAGTTTTTGTCTCTCATTTTCTCCAGTGAGAGGCAGAAATGTTCAACTGATGCCCTTCTCTACCACAAACGCTTTGAGAAGAGTGTGTATTGTCAGTAAACTTCTGGAGAGCTGGGAGCAGGTACCAGTAAGTGCCAACTTTTGGGTACTTCCAAAAAGAAATCCTTAATGGCTGTGAGGATTTTAGTCACTTAATTGTATTTTATTACTCTGGATATGGACAATATGTTAAAAATGCACTTGGGACAGTTTCTGCATGAATGAATATATCCAGCTTGCTCCAAACTTGGTCTTTTGAGGAAGCTTCTTAGGAAATACTTCTTGCTTCCAGTTGTATCCTGGACAGTAATCAGGTGATTTCAGATCTGTTCCTAATTGCTCAAGGACTAATTCATTTTCTGAATATAGTAATTAAAGCACAGTCTTGCACTGATTTTTCAGTGATGTTAAGAATGAGATGGCCAGGGATTCTCCTTGAGAACTTCTAATTTAACTTGGCTGTAACCAAACTGGTGACACCTCCTTGGACCCAAAGTCTGGATTGCTTTGCCTGGGAGGTTTTGGTAGGCTTTGAATTAGTTTTGTATTGTTTCTTCTCCCAGACTTCGAACAATCTCTTAGCAATGCCCTGGTGCAAGAAACCCAAAAGGAAGATCGATGCTTGGCTTGGTTCTGGTGCTGTGTTCAGAGGCACTGAATTACACACATCCCTGCTGAGGAGTGCCCACCTTATCTGCAGGTGGTGGTGGAAAGGGGGAATCAAAGCCATCATTAGTTCTGGAGGAACAGCTGGACCTCATAAGATCTGCAAAAGAAGATTCCTCCTAACTGCAGTATACCCTTGGAGAGCCATATGTGCGTAGCTGTGAGGATTTGGGGAATGACGCACTGCAGTGACAGGGAGATGACTGGTAAATATTAATTGAGAGAGTGGCTCTTGCCAAGAAATTCCTTGTGCTCATGTTACCTTCTCTTCATGCAAAATATTTACTAAGTTAGATCAGAATACCAGTGTTTAATTTACTGTATTTATGTGGTCATTGTACAATGATTTCAAGAGGAGACAGCCCTTGGACATGAGGTTGTGTTGCCTCAGTGAAGAGGTCACCATGTCACCTCCAGCTGAGGAACTGCTCTATTTCAGATCTCCACCTTTTGCTCCCCAGTGCTCTAAACCCTTCCCATTAAAACATCCCTATTTTTAATTTTTACATGTCAGAAGTGTGAATTCAGTTGAAAATACCAGTATCTGAAAATTTGCTATGCACATCTGGTTGAAACATATTTGCCACCATCTATTGCTCATGTAGGCTCTGAAATTGATCAGAGCAACTGTTCTGAATTGTAGGTTTATTTAGACTTCAAAATGTAAAATATGAACCTCTTGTTAACAGAAATAGATGCACATCATTGTCATTAGAAACTTTAAATTTAACATGTTTGATGCACCCAGGAAAATATTTGATATTTTACCTTCAGATAAACTCAGAAGATTCATCCATAAACATGAAGTCTCAGCCATGTAATTCATAAAGTCCAGGTCTTTTCCAAGATACGACAGACAGCATGTGATAGAAGTAAAAAAAAACCTGGAATCTGAGGTAGGTGCATAGAGCATGGTGGGCACCCATGAGGCCTGGTGCAGAGATCCAGCTGGGATGAGTGTCACTCACACAAAGTGGTCTAGAGTCTATTCAAGTTCCCCTTGGATGACAACAGTATCCCTGGATCATGGTTTATCTGTCAGTGCCTGACTGTGTAATAATACATGTGCTTAATCAGAATAAATTATTTTAAAGTTGAAGATGAAATTTAGGATTAGAAATACCAGAAAAAGGAAAATCCTGGAAAAATACCACTCATCTTCTCCTTTGCTAATGCTCCATGTCCAGAGATTTATGGGGAATCTTGTGGCAGGGGCAGTGTTCATACTGACCTATCTCAAACCCACACATCAGCATTGCTTCACCTCCAGGCAGCAGGGGCTCTGTTTTTATTTTCACTCTTAAAATCGTTTCCATTTACAGCCCTGAAACAGCTCTAGGAATTCCAGTGCAATAGAAAATGACCCCCAAATCGCCCTGCTGATGATTCCCTCGGATGGCTCTGGGCTCAGCGTGGCACCACTCCTCCTGTGGCTGCCCATGTGTTCCGCACATGCCTGAGCCCAGCTCCTGGCAGGGAATGCTGTGATCCATGGCCTGTGCCAACTCACATATCCAAAAGTTTTCATAAGGGGAACCCCTTTGTGTTACTCATCTGGTTGTCAAACGGGACCTGGCTGCGATCCTGGACCTGGCACCAGATGAAATATGTGCACTTTAAACATTTCATGCTTAGACTGATGGGAATGGGCAATTCCTCAGTACATTTTCTCAACATTTTAAAACAATAAATGTCAACCCAAGGGCAAAGCAAGGCAGATTTCAGATTAAAGGGACATGGTTTGCTCAACGTTTATAAATCCCAACCTCCTTCATGTTCCTTAAAACAATGAACAAAGAAGGGCTGCATCAAATGTAAGGGGCACTTTTGTCAACAACTTTTTCCTTTAATAAAGTGATAGAAAGACTTCAAACATAGATTTTTATGATGGATTCATGACATGGCATGCCAGGGAGAATCTAGTATTCTCCCCAGCAAAGCTAAAGGTTTGTGTGAGAAGACAAATAATGCCAGGAAAAAGAACCTTTCATCCCCAAGATAGTTAAAATATTCCTTTGTTTATTTTTCTCCCTTAATTACTTTCCTTAATTACTTTCTTTTGGCTTAATCTGTACTGCTGAAGCTTGTAAGCACCTATAGCCTTTACTTTAGGATTGGTGTCTTGGGAACAGGAATAAAAGCAATTTCCATGTGCTGGCACCCTGTCATGGCTGCTGCCTGAAGCCCGTTGACTTTTCTTTCAAAAGACCCAATTCTATGTCCATATAAATGGAACAGAACTTAATTGGACTCAGGAGCTTTATATTCAAAAATACCAAGGCCCAGGCTTCCGTCACTGAGCCCAATGTTCTGTCACTTGCAATAAAATCTTCCAATTTCTGTTGAGTGTCTCATTTTCCAAAGAAAAAATATCTCAGAAAGAATGATGGCCTCAGAACACTTGTCTTGATTTTGACTTTAGTAGAATCTTAAGACTACTTCAGATGTAAATTGTCGCATTTACAGCTGAAGGGAGAAATTGTTCTGAGGAAGAAAATGAACCTTCTATTTGGAAAATTAGTTCTCAGAAAAAAAACATTGCTCATACTTTTTTTTCCAAGTGAAGTGATTTTTTGAACCATCCCATGTGTGCTTTCCATTGTGTCAGCTGGCACTGCCACACAGCAGAGAAGTTTCTCAGAAGACTTCCAAGAAGCTTTGTTGTACCATCTCTCAGGGCTCAGGGCTGTAGAGCCAGGTTTCCTCAGCCAAAATGGGACTTTTAGGTTTTAATTTTTTCATGGTTTGGTTCCCTCTCTTGTCCTTAGCAGAAGTTTTTCTGTTACTTGCAGTGTGGGGTTTTCAACTTTTTGCCATACTCATTTTCTAAAATGAAAAACTGTAATCTTCAGTTTCAGAAGCTTCAGTTTCAGAGAGCTCAGCTCAGCATCACCGACCAGAGATCTACTCAGTCACTTTTTCAGGATTGATCTTTTCCTTGACTTTTGTGTCATTTCACTGAGAATGAACCACTCCAGTTCGTTGATGCTGATGACAACCACAAGAAGGTTTTTCCTGATTGCAGGAAGTTTTAGACAGCAAACAAATCAGTCCCAAACCCCAAAGCATACAGCAGAAGCTCACAGAAACTGCAGCACTGCTCATGTCTGAGGCTCATGTCTAATAGTTAAATGCATTTTTCAAAAGTAGTGTATGAATGTATCAAAAGTCATATTCACCAAAAACAGCATAAACCTGTCCCGGCTGAGAAAGTGCAACAGTGGCTCAGTGATGGTCTATTCCTTTCTCCAGTACTTCCATCTAATGAAATCTTCCATCAAATCATGGAACGATTTGTGTAGGAAAAGGTCTAAAGTTCATCCAGCGCCACCCCTGCCATGGGTGGGGACACCTTCCACTATCCCAGGGTGCTCCAAGCCCTGTCCAACCTGGCCTTGGACACTTCCAGGGATCCAGGGGCAGCCACAGCTTCTCTGGGCACCCTGTGCCAGCCCCTCACCCTCACAGGTAAGAATTCCTTCCCAAAATCCCATCTAACCCTGCCCTCTGACAGTGGGAAGCCATTCCCCCTTGTCCTATCCCTCCATCCCTCATCAATGGTCTCTCTCCATCTTCCCTGCAGCTCCTTCAGGCACTGAAGGCCACAGTGAGGTCACCCCAAAGCTTCTCCTCTCCAGGCTGAACAATCCCAGCTGTCCCAGCCTTTCCTCCCAGCAGAGCTGCTCCATCCCTCTGCTCATCCTGGAGCCTCCTCTGGGCTCTCTGCAGCAGCTCCAGCTCCTTGCTGTGCTGGGCCCAGGGCTGGGGCAGCTCTGCAGGTGGGGTCTGACCTGAGGGGGCAGAGGGGCAGAAGCCCCCACCCCTGCTGCCCACGCTGGGGGTTCTGGATCAGGGCGTGTCCAGCTGTCACCCATCTGCACCCCCAAGTCCTTCTCCCAGGGCTGCTCCATCTTGCTCATCCCCAGCCTGGACTGACCCTGGCGGTTGTCCAGACCCAGATGTAGCACCAGCACTTGGTCTTGTTAAACCCCATGAAATTTCCCTGGGCCCCTCCTCAAGCTTGTCCAGAGATTTAGGGGGAATCTTGTGGCAGGGGCCACAGGATGTCATCCCATCTTTCAGGTGTGTCAGCTGCACCCCTCACTTGCTGTTATCTACAGATCTATAAATGTCTTTTGAGTTGGATCATCATCAGCCAGCCGTGAGCAGTTCCAGGTCTGGTTGTTTATTCCCATATGCTGCTGAGCAGCCTTCCAAACCAAGCACTGCTGTCAGCTGCCGTTCTACTACTGAGGCTAGAAAAATTGTGAAGTGATTCTTCATGTAATTGACCAGATTAACCTATTTAATCAGTTGGGCCTGTTCTTTGATAACTCTCATTTTAAACTGATGTTTTATTCCCTTCCATCAAGCTGGACTGAACTTGCCTTCCTTCTGGAAGAACATCTGGCTGGCTGGGTCAAAGGGACTGAATGGGAACAGAGAACATAATCAAAGAGTTTTACTGCATTGCTGAGGCCACACCTTGACGTCTGTGCCCAGTTCTGGGCCCTCTCAGGCAGAGAGACCCTGAGGGGCTGGAGGTGTCCAGGGCAGGGAACGGGGCTGGGGAAGGGGCTGGAGCCCCAGGAGGGGCTGAGGGAGCTGGGGGGGCTCAGCCTGGAGCAAAGGAGGCTCAGGGGGCCCTGCTGGCTCTGCACAGCTCCTGCCAGGAGGGGCAGCCAGGGGGGTCGGGCTCTGCTCCCAGGGAACAGGGACAGGAGCAGAGGGAACGGCCTCAGGCTGGGCCAGGGGAGGCTCAGCTTGGACAGCAGCAGGAATTTCCCCATGGAAAGGGTGGTGAGGCCTTGGCAGGGGCTGCCCAGGGAGGTTTGGGGTCCCCATCCCTGGAGGTGTCCAGGGAAGGCCTGGAGGTGGCACTCAGGACTCTGGGCTGGGGACAGGGTGGGGATTTGGCACAGCTTGGACTCGATGGTCTGGGAGGGCTTTTCCAACCTTAATGTTCCTGTGATTCTGTGAATGACAGTAGAGTTTAAAATAATTTCTTTTACTGACAGAAATTGTCTTCCTCCTACACCACATCCTTGTTTCTTCTTGGCCTGTTGCAATGCCTGTAATGAGGACACTTCAAATGTTGAAAGCAAAGGTAGCAGGAGGTAGAAGAGTGTAAAACTGAATTAAAGGTGAGAGAGTGCAGCCAGACCTATCCAGATATGGATAATGAACCAGGCCATGTGCTGAGTGCAGTAGAGGGGACACAGCTGGAACAATGTCTGAGAGTAACAATATATCTCTGTGTATTTGTTTGCCCATTCCTGTGTTATTGTTCCCCAGTATTGTGCACAGCATGGTCTCTCCACAGGGTTAGTGGTCACAACAGTGTTTTGTGTAGTACCAAAGTACTCCATGATTGGGAAGTTGTAGATAATTTTACTCACAGAGCAAAGACACCACATTTTCTAACACATCAAGGGCACTTGCTACTGACATCTGTTCTGAAGAAGAAGTATTGGTTCTTAGACCACAGGGTCTAAACTTCTTTACTCTTTACTCTTCTTTACTCTGGCAGGAAGTGAAAAATACATGTTTGTGAAAACTGTGCACACAAAATATGCTCGTGGACTGTCAGGATTAAAATCCACATACCTGTAATTCTGCCCTGGTTCTCATATCAAAAGACACAAAGAACATGTCCCCAGGATCATGATTCCTATGTGCCTTGCTGACCAGCAGTTCTTTACATCAAATGATGAGAGAAAACCTAGGTCTATGTGTATTTATTTTCTATGGAGCCAGGCTGGGAGAGCTGGGGGTGCTCACCTGGAGAAGAGAAGGCTCCAAGGAAACCTTAGAGCCTAAAGGGGCTCCAGGGGAGCTGGAGAGGGACTTGGGACAGGGGCATGGAGAGACAGGACAAAGGGTAATGACTTCCCACTGACAGAAAGCTGGTGGTTTGGTGCTCTCAAGTGTGGGAAGATATCGGTCAGGGAAACACTAGGGAACGTTATACAGATGTCCTTGTTCCATCAGTACTTTTGTATTTCCCACTCCTCTCCGCCTAAATACCCTTCAGTTCATGCTGGAATCAACTGATACAAACAGAGAGAGAACAGAACTCCTGGAAAGCCTGTAAGATGCTGATGCCAGACAATGCATTTCCAAAATGCTCCTGTAATATATAACTAAACCTTTAAACATTTTTTTAAAGACTGCTTGTGAGTAGTGAGGTGAGGACATTTTGCATTTGGGCAGTCAGAAGTTTCAGAAACATGCTGCAGGGGAAGATGTCAACAAAAGCTGCTGCAAAGCTGTGCTTTCACTTCACAGGGCTTTGAGGAGATACATTCTTGGGTCTGGTTCATGTGGGCTCACTTCTCTGACTTTCACTTTGAATTTGGGCATCAAAGGGATTTTCAAATTCTAGGTCAAACTCATTAAAAACCCAGAATCTCACCTGCTTTCAGCTCTCTAAATCACAAGAAACAGTAAATCTGCTGCTCTGGTTTCGATACAAATCCATAAATTGTGGGGTGGGTGTGTTTGAAGCGTGGCCCAGAACTTCTGTGTCCAAGAGTCAGTTGTTGCTCCAAAAGTTCATGACTTTTTTCTAAGCAAGCTCATGGTTATGGGGAGGTTCAGTGGCACATGAAACATGTCAGATTTTTGGGGAGATTAAGAAAATAGCATCCAGCTTTCAGATTTGGGATTTTCCTAGCAGAAAGCTGCATCTCTGAGACCAAGTCCAGCTGCCTGATCAAAGTCATGCTTTTTCTAAAGGAAAAAAACCCCAAACATCCCTTCCCTGTCTCTCTGGTGAACCAGGGCAGTGCAGGGACCCCTCTCCCTGCTCCCCACTGGCTCCTCCCCAGAGGAATGAGGGCTTTCCCGGAATTCCTGCCTGCCTGTGGTTCTTTAGCCAGTCCTGCAAAAATGTATTTTATATTGAATGTTATTCTAACCATAAAACTTTTAAGCTGTTCAAATACTTTCCTTTGTACCATAGACATCTGAGACTATGAGACATTAACAAGTAAATGTACTTTTTTTCAACTGCTTCAATCTGTCAAGGAGTTTTCTTTGGACTGATCTGCCCTTTCCTTGTAGCAGAGGAAACAAGTCTGAGATCTGATATCATATGTCCTTGGTAGCTGTCTCCCCAGATTGTAGATGTAGGTGTGCTTTACTTTGAATTAAAAAAAGGACTTTATTTCTTAGCAACTTATTTCCTTACTTAAGATCCAGAGATGTTTAAAGCCAAGAGATACCATTTTGATTCTCTTTGAACCCAGGATTAAGTCTATAAGCCCTGCAGGAGTAGAGCACATATTTCAGTAAGACTCAGCTGAAAGATTTCAGAAGATGAAATTCAGCCTTTTCCATACTTATTTTAATAATTAATATAATGAGCTCTTTGACTCCTGCCACCTCATGTCTGCACTCATGCCATGGGACTTGACTTTTTACTCGCTCTTATATTATTATTGTCATAATGGCCTCATCTCTAATTGGCTCCCTGTTGAATTGTGTCTTAAACTGCAAATAGCAGGAGAGTGTTCCTGCCACAGATTGTTTACAAGAGACAGAAGAGGCATTGGAAGAACCAAACTGCATTATTTACAGTCTCCATTATTGCAGCTTGGGGTATGAGGAGGGCAGACCCCAAATTTACGTAATTTGTTCTGGATCTCATAGAAAGATGGATTCTGTAAATGACACACCTGAATGAGTTTGGCAGTCCCTAAATCAGCAACCTGATTTTCTGATGTGCCAAACTTCTCTAAAATGTATTTATGTTAGGCTGCCTGCACTGAGCTTCGGAGACAGTTCTTGAAAAAAACATTGTAAACTGCTGACACCCATCACAGAATCCCAGAAAGGTTTGGCTTGGAAGGTACCTTAAAGGCATCTCATGCCACCCCCTGCCATGGGCAGGAACACCTCCCACTGTCCCAGGTTGCTCCAAGCCCTGTCCAACCTGGCCTTGGACATTCCCAGGGATGGGGCAGCCACAGCTTCTCTGGGCACCCTGTGCCAGGGCCTCCCCACCCTCCCAGGGAACAATTCCTTCTCAGTATCCCATCTCACCCTGCCCTCTGGCAGTGGGAAGACATTCCCCCTTGTCCTGGAACTCCATCCCTTGTCCAAAGTCCTTCTCCATTTCTCCTCTAGGTCTGTCATTGGAATATTGTATCCTCCTCCAACAGAGATTCACCACTGGTTTTGACCAAAAAAGAAGCTGGAACTGAGGATGGTGTTTTCTGTTCCCTGCTCTGTCTTGGAGAGCATCTTTGCTGAGAAGAGGCACCTGTGAGAAAGTGATGCTCATGAGGCATCTAAATCAGGCCTCTTTAGAACACTGGGAGTGAAAACAGATGTTTCAGAAGTCACCTTTATGGATTACAGGTACACAGGCAGAAACTGGGGAATTGCATCTTAATAACCTTATTTATACCAGTGACAGAACAGACATTAAAAATGGGGTGTATAAGTGAATGTTGTAGAAAGGAGTACTGCTCCTGGGTGGCACAGAGCTGGCTCAAAGCATTTAAGGAGGCCTTAAGCTGCGTGTGGGAGTTTGGGTTTACCCCAGAAATCCTGGGAGATCACGAAGGTAAGAGACCTTGAGCAGATGCTGCACAGTGTTCAGTGGTGGCCATTGCTCTTTTCTCAAAAATAGAACAGGTTTAACCATGAAGACCAATTTTTTCTCTAAGAGAACTGGAAGTAGAGCTCTACAGTTACACCTCAGAGGTCCTCGTAGTGTTAGATTTTCATTCCTTTTTATTCAACAAAAGTTTTTTATGTGTTATGTAGGAAATTCAGTGTGTTTAACAGCTGATTCACTATGTATAACACCTGATCATTTGCATATGACTTTTTTGCCACCTCTCCAGTGGGAATTGTTTGAATTTTTGGCAGCCATTTACTGAGTCTACTTCTACCATAACAGGTAGAATCTTTTGCTCCCCTTTGAGCAAAGGTGGTGTTTTGTAAAGTCTGATTACAGCAAGGTCTTTAATTTCAAGCCCAAGAGTTGATAGCCTGTTACCACATAGCCCTGACACAGATCTTGACATGTAACCCTCCCAATTATTTTTCATTCCACAAATGTTAATATTTACAAGGTAGAGCCAACCTCCAAACCACAGAGAGTAGTTTGCAATGTTAGTGGTATGAATTATACAACAGCTAAATAATAATGTTAACCTTCCACTAATATAATTAGATAAACAGATCTCACACTTGAGCACGGGTCAAACAGTTCTGGTTAATCCAGAAATGTTTCTGAATTCCCTCACACAGGACAGAGCTCCCAGGGCACTCTGAGAGGGGCTCAGGGGATCTGGCAGCCCAAATCACACACGACAAGGTCTCAGTGAGCTGTGACTGGGGGAAGTCTCTGGGGCTGGAGAGTCACCAGGACTAATCCTCTGTGCACAGGCTCCCCCTGATGGAAATGAAAAATACTAAACGATGGTTTTTTTGCCTTTTGACCCAGACAGGACTCAGAGCTGGTTTGTCTGAAGCCACTTCTCAAGCCAATGTGGTGTTTTGACACTCAGCATTTGAAATGCAGATGATATACGGAACTGGCTGATGCTCCTCGTGACACACATGAATGATTGATGGCTTGTGTATGTTTACACTCAACATGATTTGAGCTGCTTTCAAATTGGGAATTTCTTGTGGCATCCTGTCAATGAGGAAGGGAAAAGAAGCTCTTGGTGTAGAGAGAGCGACCATGATGTCACAGTGAGAGTTGTGGCTCTACCCTTCTCTGCCTTATAAGGCACAAAACCAGGGAATGGGGAACAAACAATTCAGTTCTGGTATACTTTTTATACTGGTTTCAGAGGACAGCCTACAATGTGTATGTTGAATTGGATCCTGATGGTGGAATTTCACCTCCAGCTAATGGCAGTAAGAAGTTTCAAGTTGTTTGGATGAGAGATGCGGCCTGGAGGCTCAGGTATGACATAGTGGGGTTGGTAATTTGCATTCCTCTGTGGTCAGTGTGGTCACTGTGGTCCTGGTGAAACCTGTGTGAGCACAATTGCAGCTCTGTGTTCACCCAGTGCTTGATTCTCCATTTGCATCTCTGAATCCCAACAGGGACCTTTACACTGACTTGGAGGGACTGTTCTTGTGGCTTCTGGAGCTTTCCTGGTGCTGAAGGGCCCCAGTTGGAGCTGACACCCATCAGTGTCCTTGTGCTCCAGGGAGACGCCCACCTGGCTGGTGGGAACTGTTCTGGTGCAAGAACCTGACCTGATGTTCTTCCTTTTGCAAAACCAATTTTCAGATGATTTAAACTATTCAAATGGGGGATTGTTAAAATAGAGTCATGAACTCCCAGAGTGGTTTGGGTGGGAAGGGACCTTAAAGCCCATCCAGTACCATGTCCATGGGCATGGACACCTTCCACTATCCCAGGCTGCTCCAAGCCCCATCCAACCTGACCTTGGACACTTCCAGGGATGGAGCAGCCACAGCTTCTCTGGGAACCTGTACCACGGCATCCCCACCCTCACAGGGAACAATTCCTTCCCAAAATCCCATCTAACCCTGCCCTCTGGCAGTGGGAAGCCATTCCCTGTGTCCTGGCACTCCAGTCCTTGTAAGTAGGGCCTTCAAGCACTGCAAGGCCACAGTGAGGTCACCCCAAAGCTTCTCCTCTCCAGGCTGAACAATCCCAGCTGTCCCAGCCTTTCCTCCCAGCAGAGCTGCTCCATCCCTCTGCTCATCCTGGAGCCTCCTCTGGGCTCTCTGCAGCAGCTCCAGCTCCTTGCTGTGCTGGGCCCAGGGCTGGGGCAGCTCTGCAGGTGGGGTCTGACCTGAGTGAAGGGACACAATCACCTCCCAGGATCTGCTGGCCAAATTAACCCCTACACACCACAGAAAATGCTTTGGATGAGGGAGTGAAAATTGCATCATCAGCTACTGTTGAAGCTCAGCCTGTGGGAAGGTCACAGAATCAAGAACTGCCCCAGGCCATGGTGCTCACCTGGGTCACCTGAAGCCAAATAAACCTTTTTGACTTGTGCCAGTAATGACTGAAATTAGGCAAGAACATTTATGGCCACTTCAGAAATGCTGCGGCCAAGGGCAGGAGCTGGGTTTAGCTCCCGGGGGTGATGCACTGATCGATGCAGCACCTGGTTATCCAGAGGTCCAGCAGAATGTTGGTGAAGCCATTAGCACTGACAGATCTGTAGTGAAAGGAGGGGAGAGAGCTGGAGGAGGACAAAGCTTGAATTAAATGCTTTTATGATACTGGAATATTTATGAATTTGCTTAATGTTTGTCACCTGTTTTCTGTTCTGTGGAAATGGGAAAACCTGTGATGTTCAGAATATTTTGCCTGCACAGTGCTGTAGTCCAGTTTTCCCTTATTTATTAATTTAGTTGCATTAATTGAAATAAATGTATAAATTTTTTTCCAGTTTTCAGATTTTTCTTTGGTTGTCAGTGAAATACATTTTTTACATTTTGTTTACTGGTATTTTAAAATATATCTGTTTGTCTTGGGTCAATTTAAGTAAAACTTAGTTTGTAGACCTTATCCTCCAATACACAAAAAAATCTTGGACTTTTACAGTTGCAGCATGTAATGAAATGTCACAGCATCATAGAATCATGGAATGTCACAGCATCACAGAATCATGGAACCATAGCACATGCTGGGTTGAAAGGGACCCATCAGGATCATCCAGTCCAGCTCCTGTCCCTGCACAGACACCCAACAGCCCCACCCTGGGCATCCCTGGCAGCGCTGTCCCAGCGCCCCTGGAGCTCTGGCAGCCTCGGGGCCGTGCCCATTCCCTGGGGAGCCTGGGCAGTGCCCAGCACCCTCTGGGGGAAGAAGAACCTTTCCCTGCTCTCCAGCCCAGCCCTCCCTGGCCCAGCCCCAGCCATGCCCTGGCTGCTGTCCCTGGTCATGGGAGTGAGGAGATCAGAGCTGCCCCTCAGGAGGATGCTGAAGACCACAATCCCTCACTGAGGTCTCCCCTCAGTCTCCTCCAGCTGAACAAACCAAGTACCCTCAGCAGCTCCTCTACAGACCCTTCCCCCCATCCTCATGTCCCTCCTTTGGACACTGTCTAATTTTTTTTTTTTGTGTCACCCAAAACTGTCCCAGCACTGCAGGTGAGGCTGCCCCAGCCCAGAGCAGAGCAGGACAATCCCTCCCTGGCCCTGATGTCCCAGCACAGGGATGTCCCTCCTGGCTCCAGGGCTCTGCTGACTCATGTTCAACTGGCATCAACCAGGACCCCCAGGTCCCTTTCTGCAGCAGAGGGGAAGAAAATGTAATGCCAGAGCCAAAATATGGCTAATACATACCTGATTTCAGTTCAAGTTTTGGTGGCTAATTACTCTTCTCTCATTCTGGGGCAGTTTAAATGACTTTCAGTGTTACCATCCAGTGTGTGACGGAAGGAGAAAGGCTCCTGCCTCAGTGGAATTGTTCACTTCTCCAAGCAGAGGCTGAAAAGCACCTCAGTGCTGTAAATACGGCCAGGGATGGTTATTGGGGCAGGCAGAGAGGTTGCAGGTCTAGGGAGCCCTGCACCAGGAGGTTTTAGGGCAGGACACGGAGGTGCCCAGCCGTGCCCAGCCGTGCCTGGTGCTCAGCTCCAGCAGCAGTCAAGGCAGGCTCATTACGCCTGACATCCTTCCCTCAGCACTAATCATTTTTCCATTTCAACAACGGCTGTTTACAGCAGCTGCTGCCTTATGTTTGGTTTGATCCTGGTCCAGATTTTGCAAGTGATTAAAATGCTGCTAATAAAGATATTTTAACTAGGATTTGCATGTTGACTTGCCTTTTCCAGCTACAAAAGCTCTCATCACCGCTGCTTTTCCTCGTGTGCCCCAGCGCGGCTGGCTGGCCACTTCAGGGGTGAGCTGGTGGCCCTCCATCCCACTTCAGGGGTGAGCTGGTGGCCCTCCATCCCACTTCAGGGGTGAGCTGGTGGCCCTCCATCCCACTTCAGGCAGCCTTTGCTGTCCTCCTCCGGAGCACCAGGGAGGTGTGGGGAACGGCTGGATTCTGGCAGGAATCCCGGTGCCCTTGTATGTGCATGATAGGGAGATTATCTTACACGCATTCCCTTGTATGTTCCCTTGGTTTACCACACACTCGACCAATTCTATCGGAATATTATAATTGCATTCATATGGTCTAATAGCAACGGAGTTACAAAAATTCCCAGATAAAGCCCGTGCCGTGCTGGGCGCTTTGTGCAGCCTGTATCCCCGGTTACACCCGGACGCTGGAGTTGCGGAGCAAGGGGTGTTTCCTGCCTTTTAAAAAGAATCCTTTGGCTCAGTAACCAGCAGGTTTGCAGAATCCCTGACGGAGGTGTGCGCGGCTCTCGTCCCGTGCTCCATCGCCACCCAGAAAGCTCGGGTCGTGTGCCGGCAGAGCCGGGGTCACCGGGAGCATCCCCGCTGGTGTTTGGGAAGGGTTTGAAAGATGCCAGGGCTGCCTGGCAGGAGGGAGGAGAGCAGCAGAGGGTGCTCTGGCTGCACAGCGCGGCTGGGAGCCTGGGGAGAGGGTGTTGAGCAAAGCCGGGAGCGGGAGCTGCTCCGCATCCCCGGCAGCGCCGTCCCTGCTCTCGCTTCTCCTCAGCCCCTCCCGCCGCCCATGGAAACTCTCCCTTCTGGACCGGAAAAAAAAAAAAAAAAAAAAGAAAGGGAAAAAAAGAGGCGCTTTTGGGCGGGTGCCAGCATGCAGCGAGGGGTTTCGAGAGTTGGCATCTGGACGCGACAACTCGAGCAACCCAGTTCCCATGGAGGAGTGCAGGGAGGGCACTGTGTGACTCGGGCGTTTTTAATTACTGATACAGAATAAAGCAAAGCTCATGGTGGGTTTTGTTCAGCCCTTCATTCATGCCTGCAACTCCAGGGTCATGCTATTGACTTGGCTTGAATGACCCTCAGTATACAGTCAGTGCTGTAGAAATACACAGCGTACTCATGTCTGCTCAAGGCAAGGTGAAATGAATAAAAATGTAAGGGGAGAGAAAATTCAGTGCAAATAAAGGTTCAAAATAGTGCTTAATGAACACATTGTTGATGTAACAGTTATTGGAAATTCCCTCTGAAGGCTGCATGGTTTGCCTGACAAAGCACAGGATTAAGATTGGGTTTCTGTGGCAGATTATCTGCTCTTTTTATATCACCTCACATCTCCTTCCTCTCTTTCTTTTTGTCTGTCACACCCAGTTAGCTTGCAAACCCTTTAATTCTGCTCTGCACATATCCACAGTCTGCCTTGATGGAGACCTGACTTGAATTATGCCTTGAACTGCTTATACAGTACTAATTACATTAATAATAATTGACTTGACTGGGTTTTGGATTAACATCTGAAGGAATACATTTGCATCTCATTACTTACCCTCGTGGAGTTCTGCTGTGTCTGCAGAGGATGGAGGGCCTGGAAGGGGCTCATCCAGACACCAGGGAGGACCCCTGTGCAGTGGTGAGTGATGCAGGTCCAGCCTGTGGTAGAGCTGGAGCAACAGACCTCAGTTTCCAGTGGATTTGTGCCATGATGCTGTGGGATGCTGCTCTCTGCAAGGTGCAGGTCCAGCTGATGTGAAACTTGTGAGGATCTGCCCATGAAGGGATCCAGGAAGGTTAAACAGGTTGTTTTCCCATTTCTCACAGCAGAGGCTTCATCTCCTGAATACTCAGAATTACAGCTGAAAATGCAGACTGGCTCAAACAGATGTTTTGGGTTTGCTACATCAGGATTTGGCAGGCAGTGGTCAGACTGTGTTGTTCTGGGTGCCAGCTAATCCAAATGACAATGACTCCATCAATCCAGGTGAGTGATTTTTTGATTCAGTGAGTGTTTTGTTGACATGGAATTGTTGGGTCAGATATTCACACCTGAATTTCTTCTGTCTCCCTGAAATACCTCAGTCTCTGAGTTGCCTTGTGGGAGATTGTGTGACCCCCCGCGTAATCACTGGAGAAGAAAATACATCTCACAAAACCCTTTTAGTCCTGGTAGACACAGACTCTGTGGGAATCAAGGTACTGCAGAGAATATTCACAACAGACAGTCTTGCAGCAGAAATATCCTCTCTGAGTGTCAGGAAAAGGCTGAGGTCTTTAGTGTTTGCTTTGCAACATGCATACCAACACTGCTCTTTGATATCCACATTGGTCCAGGGGGAAAACTGCTGGGAAAGAACCTTTGATTTCAACATTCTGAAGGAAAATATGTATGACTCTAGTTCCCAGGACAGAGAGAAAGCAGGGAAGTTGAGGCATATTAGGAACAAGAGATAAGAAGAAATATGAGAAGTAAGAAAGAAATGTATAAACAGAAATATTTAGTAATTTTTCTTTTGTTCAGTTTTACCTGGGAGCTACCTCAAAACTGAAGGGAAGGCCTGAGAGTGCCCAGGAGATGTTTAACCTATAGCAGAAGGAATAATGGGTGACAGTGTTGGTGGGGAACCCCTGAGTAGCACTGAGCTCCCCAGGTAGGAGTGTGAAGAACACATACACAGATATGGAGGTGACAGCACTGATAAACACCATCAACAAGATAGAAAGTAAACAAGAACCTAAATGCACCAATGAAACTTGTTTTTCTATAATGAGTCATGGCTAAGAGAATTATTTCATTTTTTTCATTAAGGACATGAATTTCTGCAAACTTCCCTTTGTCATTTACGTGACCGCACATTTTAGGGTCTATTCTGTAAACATTGATCAAAACCTCTATTAAAGGCCTTCTCCTGGTTTCCCTGGGTGCTTTCTGAGGGAATAGTTTAATCAGTGTCTCATAGATCCAAGCAATGTGTATGTTTCATAAAATGAGATACTTCACTGTTTTAAACCTTTGAACATGTTTGTGGCTGTTGCTCACTAAAGGAAGGGTGACAAAGACTGTGAAGTTGTCCCAACATTGGTCATGCTGGTGAGAAGTTAAATTAACCCCTCTTGGATTAATTAAAAAGCATTTCTTGGTCTAGCCACCACCTCTTATATCTTGATTTTCAAATTCTCATTAAGCTAATAAAATAGGCTGATGTCCTCCTGTTCCATAGCTAGCAGGAGATATATTAAATATGTGTTTAATTAGCTAACAATACACTGCCTTTATCATGTAACAGTTTCTGGATATTAACATTTAACCCTTTTATCTCTAGTACCTTCTCCTAAGGATCTTGATGGACTTTCAAATACACTTAATTTAATCTTGCTGCCTTTCTGTGTGCTAAAACTGTACAAATATCCTTGTCATACACATCAAAGAACTGTACATTGAAGAACTGTATATTGGGGAGCATTCCCATAACCCAAAATCTGTTGAAAAACATTTTACAAAATGTAGATTTTAATATCCCTGTGGCAAAATTTCTGACGTGGTGCCAGATCCTTGCTGGAGCACAGGGAACCACAGAATAACAGAATCACAGAATGATGGAATTGCAGAATCACAGGATCACAGAATGGTTTGGGTTGGTTGCTCCAAGCCCCATCCAACCTGGCCTTGGACACTTCCAGGGATCCAGGGGCAGCCACAGCTTCTCAGAGAAACCTCTGCCAGAGCCTCCCCACCCTCACAGGGAAGAAGTCACTTCTGTCAGGGCAAAGAAACTGTCACACGTGAAAAATTCCAACACAACAGAAAATATGTAGTGGTGCAGGTTTAGTGTGCCAAGCCTGAGGTGTTTTGATGCAGGGAATGAACTACATTGTATTTCTAAATTATTTCTGTCTTCCAATTCTGAGTGCTGCTTCCTCTGCCCCTGTTTTTCTTGTTCTTGTAGACCAGAAATCTTCTTGGTCAGTGGCTTTCTCTGGTTGCACAATTCTTTAGGACTCTTCTTCTTTAGGAAACTTCTCCTGTCTGTGCCAGCCAAGGAGTTTGTTTCCTTTCCTGTTAAAAATTTGAGGTTTTTCAGCGAGGGTACTCACTGAAATTGAAATCTACTGAAACTTAGATCTCAAACTGTTCATTGAGCAAACATTATTCAGATGAGTTAAACTACTTCATTGGCAATTATAAATTTGTGCAACATATTTACTGATTACATTAAGCAAAAAATTATGTTAATGGGCTTTAAATCTTGAAATGGTTGAAAGGGATCAAAGTAATTTAATCATGTTTTAAAGGTAAAAGATTTTTGTCCTGGTCAGTTTTAGTTTCATCTTCTCATTTTCCTGGTTTAAAAAGAAAAATCCCAGTCATCAGTGCACCAGCTACTCCCCTGGACTACTCAGGGACTGAAATGCTACTTCTTCATGGAAAAGCCCAAACTCTCGAGATGGCACCATGATAAAACAGATCTCCTGCAGACAGAGACAGGGACACACTGTCTGTTTGTGACTAAATAATATATTTTTCACACTAACAGAGCTTCCTTTCCAGACAGAAATCCTGGTGCTAAATGTGACAGGGTGTGGCAGGCACTGACTCCATGGCTGTGCTGCTGAGGGTCACCCAGCACAGACACTGCTCCTGCTGTGCTTGAATATCACAGAATCACAGAATTAACTAGGATGGAAAAGGCCCTTGAGATAATTGAGTCCAACCTACGACCCAACACCACCTTGTCACCCAGGGCAGAGCACTCAGTGCCACATCCAGTCTTTCCTTAACCCCTTCCAGGGAGGGTGACTCCAGCACCTCCCTGGGCATCCCCTTCCTATGCCCAGTTTCTGGGAAGCAGTTCCTCCTAATGGCCAACCTAAACTTCCCCTGGAATGGCTTAAGGCTGTGTCCTCTCATCCTGTCCCTTGTTCCCTGGGAGCAGAGCCCACACCCCACCTGACTGCAACTTCCTTTCAGGTAGTTTTAGAGGGTGAGAAGGTCTTCCCTGAGCCTTCTCTTCTCCAGGCTAAACAATGCCAGCTCCCTCAGCCACTCCTCACAGAACCTGTGTTCCAGACCTTTCAGAGCCTTGTTGCCCTTCTCTGGACATGCTCCAGCATCTAAGCATCCTTCCTAAGTTGGAGTGCCCAGAACTGGACACACGCCTCAAGGTGCAGCCTCACCAGTGCTGAATACAGGAGAAGAATCACTTCCCTGGTCCTGCTGGCCACACCATTCCTGGCACAGGAATATATATATTTGCAATTTTCTCCTCATGCCAGCGTGCTTGTGGGCCAGGAAGATGATGATTGTACTCTGGCTCCTATTCTGGCAAGGCTGTAGTTCATGACCTCTTGTTTTCAAATTTCATAAAGTGCAGCAGAGTGACAGCAAAACACAGAATTGGATGCTGCAGGCCAAGCTCCTCACACTGCAGGGCTGTGCTGCCAGTGCAGTGACTGCAATCTATGGTGTTTGTCTGGGCTTTGAAGAGAAAATGTAACCCTATAGCCTCTGTGTGCTGATAGGAATTCTCCTGCCTGTGTGGTATGAGGTGAGGCCACAGCCAATATTTCATGCAGTCCTCCAGCAGCAAGTGAGTAAGTGACTCATTTCCTACTGTCCTTTGGAATTACACTCTGTGCATTCTGGGCATCTCCCTGCACATGGCCACTCAGAGGTAAGGACATGGTTCAGGGGTAAGTGCAGAAAGGCTTTCATCCTGTCTCCAAGTAGAACTGGAAGGCAATACTTTGAAAGAGTATTTTATCTCCCTGTACAAATCAGGCTTTATGGCTGCACTCACCTCATCCCTGGGCATGCCTTTGAGGCTGAATTTGTCAATTGTTTGCTGCAGGAGAGCCCTAGAGAGCATCTCCATAGCACTCCATCTGTTCCATCCTCAGGGGGAATATGAGAGCATCCTGGCCTTCAAGTGACCTCTGGCCACCTCAGTGTGTGATGTGCCAGACCCCTCCTGGGGGCACTCCAGGCAAGGGGATGGGGACCTGCAGCACCTGAGCCAGGGGGGTGCCTCTGAAACAGTACCTGTCATGCAGGGGTGGCTTTTTATATTGTTCCCACAAGAGCCCTGAAAAAATTACATGTGTCTTCATCTGCAGGAGATATGGATAGTCCTGATGTGGTTGTTATCATGGAATCCCAGAATGGTTTGAGTTGGGAGACACATTAAAGATCATCTTGTTCCAACTCCCTGCCATGGACAGGGACACCTTCCACTATCCCAGGTTGCTCCAAGCCCTGTCGAACTTGGCCTTGAACACTTGCAGGGGTGGGGCAGCCACAGCTTCTCTGGGAACCTGTGCCAGGACCTCATGATCCTCACAGGGAAGAATTTTTTCCTAAAAATAAGGAATGAGAAGACAGCTGCAGGGAAGAGTGGTCAGGGGTAGGTATGGAAATGGAAACAAAGCTGCATGATAGGTAAGGAGGCTAAGGATGACCGTTGTTTTAGGGTAGAAACACTTTTATCCAGCACCAACTACCTCCAGGCAGCCTGTTGTGATGCAGGAGCATGTCTCTTTTGATAAGAGAACAGCAGGTTGCCTAGCTGGGACCACTGCCTAGCGGTGCCTTTGGAGGGCCTTAACACCAAGCTCTTCTGGGCCCCAGAGCAGCATCTGTCTCCAGCCAGCTGTGGAGCTTCATTCAGCAAAGAGAAAAAGTGGACATTTTCCTGCCATCAAATATTTCCCACCTGGCAGCCACTAAGTGCCTACCTGTGTTTGCTGCTCATGCTGACACAGGACCATAAGTGGTAAATGACCCCTGATTCCCCTGAGGGAATGTCCTTCTCTCACTGACAGAGTTGAGAGAGCACCAATGAATCCATGTTGGGGCTGGAGGGTGTCAAGCTCTGTACGGGACAGGACCTGTGTACCAGGGAGTGGCACAGTTGTGTGGGGCTGGAGCATCACCAAATCATCCTGGTTCCTGGGGAGTTTGGACCGTTGTGTTTTGCTGCAGGAGCAGATGGAGCTGATCCATTGAGATTGTGGTGCCACAGTGCCCTGAGCTGCAGATCACTCCAGCAGACCCCCAGGCAAAACACACCTGATTATTGAGCATTATTTCCCCTCGCTAGCAATCTGTGCAAGAGTTCATTGGTCAGCATGGAAATGTGTGACTTGCAAGTACAGAACAATGCAAAATTTGTTCTTACAGTGTAAGTCGATTTCCATGTACAACCCCTCCCCTCCTCGTGCCACACTCTATCAGCCTGGAGCTGGTGGAAATCATGTGCTGTTAGGAGACTGTGAGAGATTTATGCCATGGGAACAATGGAAGCCTGTTGTTCTGATGATATGATATATGCTGAAAGTTTTCAGACTATATATTTAACTAGAAAAAGTTTCAAAGCTCTGATATATGCAATAGAAGACTCATTATGCTGTACAGATTTGTACTCTCCCTAGTCTGATCTGATTGCGCCTCTACATCATCTCCTGCCGTCTGTCAGTGCCTACTGGAGTGCTCAGAGCTTGGGACTAATCCAGCACGGGAGGGAGAACATCTAGGAGGGAGTGTGGGATTTTCTGCTGATTGACTGGAATGCACTGAGGGGACAGGTTTGGAAAGGGCTTTAGCTCAGCCTGGGAGTTGGGACAGGTTTGTACACTCCAGCTTTCCTAGTATTGGTGTTTGTTTCTACGTGGGCTTACAACATTTCAAAACTTTATATAATTTTCATACTACATCCAACCTTTTCTTTGAGTCCTAAAAACTATTATACTGCTTTACCTATGGCAACAAACTTGCTTAATGAGGAACCTACAGTCTTGTTCCTAAATCCCACTCAAACTGACAGCCCAAAGTGACAGGTAGATCAGGAGGTGAGGACCTTGCAAAACAGCTGGATCTCACTTTTTAGTGCTACTGGAAGGCTGAGAAATTCAGTCCCTGCATGACTGGAGTGGGTTGTGAGTGAGCAAGTGATCTGAGAACTGACGAATGGGGAGGAATTTCCTTGATCCAGTGGGTGCAGGTCTGGCATCTGACCCCCACCATCTCCACCCTGAGTAAGAGGTGAGTGAGGCTGCTAACAACCAAGGGGGTTGTAGAGCAAACACTGTTCTCTGGAACACTCAAAATAACTGAGAGGAGTATCCCACAGAGCAGATTAGAGCATCTTGGGTCAGGTGTGGGGAGGTTGGGCATCTGTGGTGCTCCCTGAAGGGAGGATGCTGATCACAGCATCTTCCTGCTATGTCAGGCACAACTGCCCTTGTGTGCACACCCCCAAACTCCTGCCATGGGCTGCAGAATTGCACCACAGAAAGAGGAGAAACTGCCTGAAAACCTTGGGATTGTCTGACTAGTGGGGGGATTCTGATGTGGGCAAAACATTCTGCCATTTTAGATCCCCTTTTTAATATTCTTACATATCAAAGGATTTTAAAATGATGACAAGGTAGTGTAAGTTTTAAATTTGCTTCCAAACACATGACACTAAGCCCACTTTAGCTCTGGGAAGGTCCAAAATTTGGTTTCTAAACACTACATTTTTGTACATGTTTAATTTACTTCAAGATTTTCCGTCTGAATATGAAAACTTTGAGCTACAGCTTCAAGCTGCAAAGGGCATTTTTCCTGCTGGGTGTCTGTAGTAGAGGAGCTTTTATAATTTACTTTCTCCTATGTATTTTCTGCCTTTAATATTTGATTATATGACTTTATTCATCTCATTGCTTATGCTGCTTATAAGTTGGATAAATGGGAGAAGAAAACCCCACCACCCAGTGTATTTGTTCCAAAATCATTCATGTACACAGAGACAGTTTCTTAAGTTGGTGGCAGTTTCAAGTGTCACACTTTAAGCATTCTGTGTCTCAGTTTGTCCACCTGAACAAGAAGTATAGCAGCTATTACCCACCTCAGGAGCTGCTCCTTAGACATATGGGTATAAAGTATTCCAGTACCCTTGGAAAGAAGCTGCTCATTGGGTTTTCTTTTTAGAAAAGTCCAAGAAAGGCTTGGCAGTGACCTAGAACAAGAAGAAATTCTTGGCAGATGCCTCCCCATGGCAGCTCAGTGCAGACCTTGTTCCCTTTTGCTGCTCAGTCTAAATGAGAGTCTGGATCAGGTCGCTCACAGGTTGATCAATGGCCATGAAGTCATGCTCCAGCTGGGACATATTTTAGAGACGATTGTACCTGTCCCTTCCCTCACGTTCCCAGGGTTCCTGTAATTATGCCTGAGGGCAGTAATGAGCACGTCTGAGCAGCAGAGAGCCAAGCCTGGCCCAGCAGGGCGGCCGCTCTCCCAAATCCGATGGCACGTGGAGCTCACCCCCAAGGGCTGTGTCACCCAGCCCCATCTGAATCCTGCTCTTGGGGGGCACTGGAACCTGGACAGCTGCAATTGTCCTGTTCACAAGAAACTGGACAGGGTCTGCCACCATAGCTACACGTCTGCAGAGCTGCAAGATATCCTGGGAATGAGTGGTTGAGACATCATTGGGCATTACTCAGGCACCCTAAAAAGGAGTGTTATTAATAAGTTTCATTGGAAAATGCTTATCATAATTTAAACATCATTTTTCAAAAAGGAATTTTCCAGATTTGGTAGAATTTTTTGTTTTATTTAATTTTAATTTTATTTGATTGGAAAAAAACTTCCCCAAATATACAAATTGCTTATTTCACTGTGAACAGAACTCGCATCCTTGTAGTGACCAAAATACTGGCCTGAAGGCTCCTGAACTTCAAAACGGTGAGGAAACCTCCCCAAAATTCATGTAAGAAAAAAGGAAGCTGAAAGGCTGTCTGGCACATAGGAGTCTTTGTTTTGCTGGAATAGTGACAGGGACTCACACCAGGGTCATCCACACTGCAGGTGAGGCCATCAGCACTTGGGCTTTGCACATTCCCTGATCGGGGTGTTGCTGGGGTGGGCAGAGGGATGCAGTGGGGTGCAGTAGGGTGCAGTAGGGTGCAGTAGGATGTACAGGTGGGATGGCTGCACATGGTGACCAAAGCCTTCACCTGCAAGGGCAGGAGACAGACCCAGCCCCTTGTCCAACAAGAGCTGATTGGTAGCAGCTAAACCAAGAGCACATGAGCTGCAATTTTTTAATGTCCCTGCTCTAATGTCCCCAGGGTTGTGGAGCTCCAGGTCATGGATGAGTAGCCTTCCACTGAGCAGCAAAAAAAGGGCTGGATGGCTCCAGAGCGGTTCTGTGGCACACTCAGTGCCAAGGACTGATGCTCCTGGTCCTCACAGGGAGTCTGGAACAGCCTCGCTCTGTTGGTTCAGTTCTTCTTTGTTCCAATATAAGTGAGGGGAAATCAAATCTGAAATGAAGGTTTGGATTTGGATCAGAAGTGTGGAGCTGGGGTGAGAGCTCAGCTCCCTGTCTGGGTCTCACCAAGTGAAACCAGCACACAGGGTTGTGTTTTGATCAGAGAAATGATGTGTGCTCTATCTCATGAGTGGGCACAACGTGAGCAGGAGAGCTGCCAGCAGGGATTGCCCATTTCAGTGCATGACACTGCCTAATTTCCCTTTATTTATTACCCTGAGTGGCACCTATAACAACATCTGGGAGATGACAGAACAACCACTCTAACGAAAACTACACAGAGTGTAGTTTTCATGGCCTTTGGGACTTGTACTGGCAGTTCCAGGAGACACATTGTTGGAAAGAGGGACACACTGGTGTGACCCAGCCTGGCATTCTCTGTGATGGACAAGCTGCATGTCTGTGTCCACCTTCATCCCTCTCACCAGAGCTTTGCTTAGTGCCTGCTCAGGCATCAGGTGAACCCTCTGGCACAGAGGGTCAGGTCAAAGAGCAAACCAGGTTTCCCCTCTCTACAAGTGTTAGGGACAACAGGAACTGACTGGAGTGATTTCCCTATATATTGACCCACAGCAAGAATATCACACCCTAAAATTCCAGGTATTGCACAGACTTGCAGCTCTGGAGCAGCACCCAACCTTGGCTGCATTATTATTTCAGATGTTCCACCTCTGGTATTTCTTCTTTTGCCACACATCTGATGCCTGCATGGTGGGCTTACCCTTCATGTCATCCATTTTTGTCAAAATCCACCTGTCCTCCCTTCTTAAATTTGGGGTTTGTCCATCACACATGACAAGTTACAAAAATAAGGGCCATATTTTCAGAACCAAGAATTAATGACCATCTTCAGTACTTAATTTTTCTTCCTCAAAAGCCTTCTGGGAACCAACAGTACTAGGATCACACTGAAAAATTTCAGCCTAGAAAAATTCAGTCTGTGTACATCTAATTGTCGTTGTCCACAGTATTTGAAACTAGGAGTAGTTCTGAGGACTCTTATATCCCACTGTTTTCATTATAATCAGAAATAGTTTGGTGTAAAGTTGCTAAAAGTGACCTCACAGGTTGTTCCCAGGCTGTCACTTGAAGGTCTGTAGCAGCTTTTTTTCCTCAGTAGTTTCAAATATTTTGAATTAAATTGCCTAGTTTTAGAAACCAACATGTGAGGATGGTAGAAAGAAAAGACTGTGCCTGACTGAAATAAAGAATACTGATGAAACGGGAAGTGCAGGGAGACTGACTGACCTTGTTTTCTTCTCTCCAGAGCCATTTGAAGGCCTGAGTTCTGGACAGTTCTTGCTTTCCCAAGCCTGTATGAATCAGCAGCGTGTTGGGAGCCTTATTTTACAGCAGGGAAAGCTGGACTTTTCAAGCAGCTCATCTTTCACTCAGGAACATGAGAAAGGGGCGAGATTCCCAAAAATGCTGGGCAGCCTTTGGAGAGCTGTGCTGGAGAGCCCCAGGCCCGGCATTCTGACTTCATGTGGATCCTGCTGAAGAGGGGAAATTTGAGCTAAGCTGTGTTGAAAATCTGTCCAACCCAAGCATTTTAGAGATATTTCGGCCTTGTTCCACTCACTGTTGCAAGACTTAAGCGAGACAGGTTATAGGTTTCAATTCCCTTGAAACTGGTGGCAGGGAAACGTGTTCTGAAATATCCCTGCTCTGCATCTTCACCAAGGATCTTTACAACTGGACTGGAGATTATTTGCCTGAAATCACACAGATTCAGGTTTGTATTTTCAATTACAAGACTATTCCATTTCCCTATAGATAGCCAGAGAAATAATATAATTAGATGATAAGAAAAATAATTAGATGATTCTCTTTAGAAATTCCTTAAAATATGTGAATATGGCAATGTTCTTTGGTAAGGTTGGGGTGTGACCTGTTCTGCTGTGTTTCTGTGAGACAACCTCATCTAACAACTTGGCTCTTGGTTTCTCACTGAAAGCCTGGACTTTTGGGTTGGAAAAGATAATATCCTAAACATATGTCTGATGATTGATTCCTCTGGACATATGTTCAGTGTGTGTAATGCTCTCCTAAGGGAACAAACACGGATGTGGTTGAGTCAGCAGCATGGGAACATTCATTTAATTGGTGTTTTTTAGTCAATATTTACCAATAAGACAAAACAACTTTTTGCTCTGTGGGGAATATAACACTGTATTTCCTAATAACTTATGGATAAAATCTTGAGTTAACCCCTTAAAGGTTCTCCTAATGCATCACTAATACAAACAAAACCCAGCTTCTTTAAAATCTCACTTGAACTTGATCTATTAATAATATTTCTCTAGAAGTTTTACAGTGAATTATTTTTAATCATCAATGATTTTTACTTCAACCTAATGATTTAGCCTCATCATTAATGTATGGTAGAGTATAATTTGTGTGGCCAGATAAATTTTAGTTAGAGGTGACTCCATGTAGAGCTGTGTGAGTGTGAATTTTTCCAAATAATTTTGCAGAGATCATATGAACACCCATCCTCTATTCCTGATCAGACAGCAGCCTCTAAGGCCTTTTAGATGTGGTTTTTGGTTTGCTCTGCTGTTGTTGCAAGGAAAAGCAATGGCAGGAGAATATGAAAAATGCAGTTTTCAAACCTGAGAGTCCTGCTGGTGGCTAATGGATCCACGCTGCCCATCCTGAAAATATTGCAGGCATTGGTTATCCACTCTTCCCTTTGGGTTTTTGTTTGCAAATTTTGAGGATCTTGGTATGTGTCAGACTGCACCATGGTTCAGCTGTAATGTGAGAGCTAGGAAAGACACATTTTATCCAGAAACAGAATTTTGTGTTTGAATCAAGCATAGCTCTCTCCTTCAGCTGCAGTGCATGAGCCCCATGCATGCTGCATCGGTGTGAGAAGGATCTCTCCCCTTCCCTTCCCCTCATTCCTATGTGAAAGCCATCCTGGTGCAGCCCACAAACTCTCTCTGTGGGAAAGTGGAGCAGCTTATCCCTTGTGTAGAAAAATATAAAACTGGAAATCAAGGTTATGCCTGGGGAATAACATTAGATGTGAAAACATGCTGGGGTAGCCAACTCGTTTTTGGATCCGTCGGTCTAAGCTTGGAATTTTTACAGCCAGTTGCATTCGGCAGAGCATCCCTGGGAGGTGCTGTGTGCACTGTAGGACTGGAAAATAGATGTTTGCAGGCTGGTTGTGAGGCTACTGAAATGAGTCTCCGTGTGAAAACAGGAGTCCGTGTAAGTGCTGGATTCAGACGGGTGTCACCCACATTCGCTGTTGTCTTCTGGATATGGAGACACCTCCCCAAGTGCTGCAGAAGAGTGGGAGATTGGGCAAAACAATGGCAAGGCCACAGAAACAAGCAACTTGTGCTCTTGGGGAGCACAAGTCAAGTCATTCTTGTCATCAGACATCCTCGTCACCTGCCGGGATACCTGGGGGAGAAATTAGGGCAGCCAAACACATATTGTTTCTTTTGTTGGAAGTGCCAAACTCGGTGGAGATGAATTGGCCATCTGTTCTCTCCCAGCCATGCTCTGGCAAGCCGTAAAGCTCCTTTTTATATGTTGCCACTTTCCATCAGTGCTAACAAAAGTCAGGAGGAATTGTTTGGTTTTTCCTTAGAACATTGTCCCTTTTGACAATGTGCAACCAAGAGCCTTTTTTCACAAAGTGTTGTTCTCCCTCTGGCCCTGCTGTGTTTGCACAAGACATTCAGGTACCTTATCTCCAAGTGGGAGAGTAACCAGACACCTCTTTCGGCTTGAAACTGAACCCCCTCAATGGACTGCCCAACAAAGAGCCCTTGTCCAAGCAAACACTGTTCATCCTGGTGTCAGTCCTTGGCTGACATGGTCCCCACGCTTCATCCTGCAGGACAGGCCCCAGCTCTCCATTAGGGCTGGGGTCACGGCCTTCTTCCACTGTTTTCCCTTCATGGCACAAATGAGCCATTAGTTACTTCCTAATTGATGCTGAGGGCTGCAAGAGCATCCTCTGACAGGTTCCTGAATCTGTGGGGTCCCCTCGTGCCTGCATGCTCGAGCTCTTCTTGTGTCTCATAAAACACATCTGATTCCCTGTGCTAGTCATCATCCCCTGGGGTGGTTTTATCCATGTGGGAATGTGGAATTTAGCCTGCATGCAGTGTATCTTATATAGCATTGTATATTATACAAGGGACAGAAATTGTCTTAATGTACATTAAATGATGCCTTACTCTGCTGAGCCTCTGTTTGTGGTAACAGGTAGCTCTGTCTCCCTGAGATCTCACTGTTCCCTTGGCCACTCAGGGGTAGTGAAAGAGGAGAGGCAGAGTGGACAGAAGTGACTCTGCTCTCTGAGAAGATGAAGATCCTGTCTGAAGAACCAGTTTTGTATATATTCAGATTTTCCAAATTCCTGTAATACTTTTACTAATAATTCTTTACAGTGTTTTTCCCTTCCTGAATGGCTGTGTCTGAGTGCAGGCCAGTCAGTGGAATTCTCCTGTCTTAGGTTTCTGTATGTACATATTTTGAAATTCCATTTTATCAAACAAAATTACACATTTAAAAGATGTTTCTGAGCTTTGTAAACTTGTCAGTGAAGTCTCACTGTGTTCAGTTTGTTTTTTTTTAGTATTGCTGACAGAGAACGAAATCAAACACTGCTTTGGTTCCAATGTGATTACTTGCTGTTATGAGAAATGTAGAAAAAATTGCATTTGAATCTTCCCCCCAGACAGTTTTATTAGAGAGATACAAGGGAGGGCCATAGGTTTGTGTTTTGTCAGTTTTTCAGGAGGTTTTATTCCAGCTTCCTTTTCTTGGCATAGATGTCTGGTGTTCTGGTTGCATGGACAGTGAGCACTGGGAGCTTGGAGTGTGGCCCTGTGCTGGGGTGCTTTTGAGGGCTAAAGCCCCCCAAATGCCCACCTTGCTCTGCCCTGCTCCCCCTGACAGAAGCAGAGCAGTTTGCTGTCAAAAGCCCATAAATTGAAGAAAGCATCATCAAACAAACGTCTTGTGAGAACTGTGAGGGCATTAAATTATGGAATAAATAATCCCAGTTTATTTAGAGACCTAATTAGCTCCTGCATGGTTACTAGAGTACAAAATAATACTTGGGTGCTGGAAAGAAGCCAGGGAATATTTGCCTCCTGTCTCAGCACTGCATGGATTGCTGCTGGCAGGTAACAAAATGCAATAATTACTAGTGGAGGGGAAGGTAGGACTGCTGATCTCTCTCCAAACAGGTGATAATTGAACAGATGAGGGGAAGTGTAAGAAAGACTTGAAACTGGAGGAATTTGAAACTCTCTGGCTTGGGCACAGTCCCTCCTTCCCATAGCAGGAGAGATCCTGCTCCCTGCAGCCCAGGGTGCAGCACTGAGGCAGTGGAGATGTGCACGCTGCAGGGGAATTTTATCCAAAGACAGCCTCTCTATTCCAGAATGACTTGCAAACCTCGGTGGCTCAGCCTTTCCCCTCACAGCCCCTGGGACTCCCTGACTTTGGTGCAATTTGCATTTGCCACCACTGAAGCAAAAGTAATGAAGCCCCTTCAGCTCAGTTTTGTGACCTGGGTTTGGTGTGTTTGTCACACAGAAAGGAGACAGACTGTGATTCCTGCTTTGCATTGATCCGTTAGACAAAAAAATAGCTCTGGGGCACTTGAAACTTGTCTGGCATTAATGAACACCAAGGAGTCATGCCAGAGCATTGCTGGTAATGCACCAAAATGACCCAGTTTTGTGTTTCACCCTGAGAATTTCCTAGAGCTGATCTCATGGAGCTGAACCTGGCCAGCAGCTGCAGTGCAAACCTCCAAGCTGAAATCCAATACTGACAGCAAAGGAAAGCCCAATGGGTGGCAGGGAAAATCACTGCAGAGGAGAAGGGCTCCTCCAAAAAGCATGCTGGGCTCTAATACGGACCTGTCCTCTTGGATTATGTGCACCGGCGGCTTTGGCTGATATTTTGGTAAAGGCACGACTGTGCAGAGATGCTGATGGTGTGCTCACTCCCGTCCTTTGAGCAGCTTGTGGGAGGTAATTTTCTTTTCTCCAGTCACTCCAGGTGTCTGCAGGCAGGAGAGAAGGTGCTCTTCCCTGTCTTGAACCATGGCAGGCTGGTGTGCAGTGTGACACCCCATGTATCCTGCCCCAGCGTCCCGCTCCCGTATCCCTCGTGTCACATCACCCAGAGTCCTGGTATTGCTGTGTGTGTGTTTTCAGAACCTGGTTTTGCCACAATTATTTGTGTGACAGCACCTGAGGCTGCCTGAGAAGGTCGGGAAAGGGCTCTGGAGGGGAGTCCTGGGCTCTGGTCCGGCACTGCTGTGTGCTGGCAGCTGAGGGCAGGAGGGCAGCAGCTCAGCAGCTCCCCGGGAGGGCACATCCCTTTAGGGGCTTCCTGGAAAACAGGGAAATCCCTGTTTTCCAAGGCTTCACCCTGGTACGTCTTTCACTGTCTTCTGATAAGCCAATGCAATGCTTGGAGTGACAGGGTGGAGACAGCTCTTAACCAGGAGCTGGGGAATTGGGGAGTGCAAAAAGTTTCCTGTTCATCACTCCTCAGTGTGGTTCCAGACATGCACACATGTCCATACATCGTAGGGAAACAAGTCCCACACGTTAATTCTCCCCCCGAATCATTGGAAGGCAGACTCCAACCGTGGCAGTAAATCACACACAGACACATGACACAGACAGATTGTCGGGCTCAGATTTTTCCACTCTGTGCATTTAATTTGACTCAACCGTGTTGCCCCGGTTTCTGCAGATTACAGAGTCCACGCTCTCAATCATTTCTATTGCTCCCATAAGGAGGGAATTTTGCTTTATTTCTTTCTCGTGTGCTTGCACCTGCTGTGTTTTATTGTCCTCTTTAACCCTTTCTCTGCACGGGTGTGTTCTCTCAGACTTCTGCTGTAGGTCAGGGCTGTTGCATGGCTTGCATGGGAAGGCAGGTTTGGGAGGAAGAGGAGGGGAGGCAGAGCAATCCATGGCAATGTGTACCCTGGTGCCCTCCTGGTAATCCAGCCCTGGGTCTAGAAATGTGGTTTCCATTTTTTCTTTGAAATTGCAATGAGCAGTATGGCCAGTACACACTGTACTGCTCTTTTGTCAGGCACTCAAGTGTCCCCCCATCGTCCAACAGCTGTAGGAATGATGGCTTTTGACAATGGCATTTGGCACTTATTTTGCAAATTGGATTTGTGTTTCAAAACAAGAAGGAAATAGCTTGGGTGTTGGTCACCAACATCAGCTTTTTATATTCTTTTTGTTGTTTCCTCTGCTTTGCCATCCAGTTGGAAAATCATTCCAATAGCCCAAGTTTGACATTATCTTTTCTAATGAACCTATGGAGTTGTGTTAACAACTTTTAAAGACTTCCTTTGAGATCTCACCTGATGGCTCCAGAGAGAAGTGACTGATTGGATGTGTCTTGACTTCTCTTTAAAAGTTTTGAGATGGGAGAATTCAGGTGGGTTCAGAGCCATTGGAACTGTAATCCCCCATGTTCCTGCTCCTCTTCTGAAGGCATCCACATGGCACTGTCCTTGAAGATCAATGACTCCAGAGGTCCTTGTGTGAAATTTATATTTATCATCTCATGTGTGTTTCCTCAAAAGACTTCAGCACATTTTGCAAACCTAATTAATGCTCATCTATCTCAATGTGTGACAAACTGGAACATAGAAAGTTCAGCTTTTGTTCAAGATGAGAGGAGCTGTAACCTAGAACAGAGCTCAGCACTCAGTAGGCTCCTGCTTGTGTTTCTTCCATTTTACTAACATCACACTCTTATACTACCTCTTATCAACATCTTCACTCCTTTTATATTTTTTTTCCAGTAAAACCAAAGGTTTGCCAAAGGTAAAATTAATTCTTAAGTTTTCAGCTCCATGTGAATGCTTAATGGTTTTGAAAATAGGAAGAAATTGGAAAATGGGAATGGTTTTCAGGAATTATCATGCTCTCTCAGTCACCCTTCCCATCTTCCAGTGGGTTTTGTGTGCTCTTTAAGACTCTCTAAAAGTGACCCACAAAGTCCAGATTTCAGAGCATTACTTTCAGCATCCCATTGCTACAAATCTTGGTTGTAGTGGTGTGCTAATTTGAAAACAAACCAGTGGAGGAATGAACCCCACATAAATATGTTGTGAGAGATTCCAAGTCAGAACTACAATTTAATAGGAAAAATTAAAATAAACACAGTAATACAGAAACACCAGCCTAAACTGACCAGGTCAGAATACAACCTGACACCCTGTTGGTCAGGGTGGTGGTGATAGCAGTCTAGTTAAACAGTAGCTGCAGTCCTGTTGGAGGGACAGGTGTGGTCTTGATGAGGTCTGGTCCATCTCTGGAGGTCCAGTGGTGGTTGTTGAGCTCCTGTCCTCTGGGAATCCAGTAGAAGTTGTGCTTCGTAGTGTTTCCAAACCCCCTTTTATGCAGGTAGGGATGTTCAGTTCCTCCCTTTGGAGCGGGGCATATCACAATGGGATGGTGTCATTTGTGAATCATTCCAGGAGGCTTTGGTGGCCCATTAGCAGAGAGGGCCCCCACATGGAGTAGCTGCTGCTTCTCCAGGGGGTGTTATCAGGGCTGAGTCACAGAGAGGATGAAGAACACTGCCCCACCTTATTTTAACAGTTTATGGAGATGGTGATAGAATACATACGTTTTTGGTTACACTTTGACAAGTGGGTTGACCCTGGCTGGATGCCAGACACTCACAAAAGCTGCTCCATCACTGCCCTCCACAGCTGGACAGGGGAGAGAAAACATAAAAGTTCATGGGTTGAGATAAGGACCAGGAGAGATCCCTCACCAATCATCATCATGGGCAAAACAGACTCGAATTAGAGATATTAATTGAATGTATTCATAACAAAATCAGAGCAGGATAATGAGAAGTGAAATTAATCTTAAAAACTCTTTTCCTCCTGCCCTACTTCCATCCTGGGCTCTCCCTCCCGCCGTCAGTGGCACAAGGAGATGGGAATGGAGGTCATGGTCAGTTTGTCACATGTTCCTGCTGCTGTTCAGGAAGAGGAGTTGGAGTCTTTCACCTGACCCAGTGTGGGGTCCCTCCCAGTTCTCCATGAACTTCTCCAGTGGGAGTCCATCCCAGGGGCAGCAGTTCTGCATGAACCACTCCAGCGTGGGTCACTCTCTCGCAGGATCAGTCCCTGAAGGACAGGCTGATCCAACGTGGGTCTCTCATGTGGTCACAAATCCTGGCAGCAAACCTAATCCAGTGTGGGCTCCTCTCACCAGGGGTCTGCTGGTCCCTGCCAGGACCCTGCTCCTGCATGGGCTTCCCACAGGCTCACAGCTGTGGTGGTGTATGTGGCAAAAGCCACAGCCACACAGGCTCAAGACTGGTGGGCACAGCCTGAGGTTGCCACAGTCTGAGCCACACTCCCTGCTCAGGGTGAGTTTTTGGTTCATCCCCAGCATCCCTTGTACCTTAGTTGACATATTTCAGTTGGTTGCTACATTACCTAATGTTCTGT